>VZTJ01003624.1:10930-21346 GCA_013397795.1 Orthonyx spaldingii
GATGCATCACTTCGCCGAGGTGGAATGCGTCGCGATGCTCACCGTGCATGCATCCCCCCACCGTTGCTCAGTATATATTTTCCAGACCTTATACATTAGCATATCTAGCAAAGTGGCCCAATGAGCGAATTTGAATGAGCCAATTTCTAGTTTACAGAACATGTTCTACTAAGAGAACCTTGGCTCTTCAAGATAGTAGAATGTTTGGTCTCCTAGCTCTACAGGACCTTGGAACTATGCTGAGCTATCAGACTTAAAGAATTACAAGTATGCACGCTAATATTTGTGGATACATAAAATTGTGTAAAAGCTATACAAAATAAAAAAAAAAAAAAAAAAAAAAAAAACCAAAAAATTCGTGTGGCATCACCCGCACCCCAGCAGCTCCCCAGACGGGCGGGCAGCCCCCGGTGCCGGTGCGGCAGAGCCGGGCCCGCGGTCGGAGCCGCCGCACGGCCGGGGCGGGCGCTGAGCCGGCGCCTGCGAGAGGGGAGGAGAAGAGCGTGAGCAGTGTGTAAGCGGAGCACGCTCGTGTGCTCGCCTGCCGTGCGCTGTTCCGACCCGCACCCGAGCCTGCTCCACACTCACGGGCGGCGGGGAGAGTCCCGCGGGCAGCGGGCACTGCCGGGGAACACGGGCAGAGCAGTGGGGACCCTGCTCCGCTGCAGCCCCGTGCCCGACCCCAGGCGCACAGCGCAAGGGTGGGAGCCCCGGCTGTGACGTGCGGGCGGTGCAGGGCTCCTTCCCGAGGGATCCCCCTGGGGATGCCCCAGCAGGCTCAGCCCGGGCCCCTGGCCCCGAGATGCCCCTGGGTACTGCTCCAGCTCCAGCTCCAGCTGCTCGGCACCCCCTGAGATGGGTCGGACCCTGCCAGTCCTGGGCAATGGCCCTCAGTTTTGATGAGCCAAGACCCTTTGGAATGTGCTGGCCCACGGCTGCCGGGAATACATCCACTGGCCCAGTGACGATGTCCCAGGGATGACGCCTGTGGAATTGGTCAGGGTGAGGGACACAGGGGACACAGAGCACACCAGCCGTGCCCTGCATGGTCAGACCCCTCACAGAGCCAGGGGGGCACCTTTCTCTGGCTCTGCTGAGACACTGCTGGGATGCCAGCACAGGCAAGGCTCTGTGCCCTGCGGGAGAGCAGCGTCTGGGTGTTCAGTCACCCCGTGGGATGTGCAGGCTGGAGAACACGGGGTCCCACCGGTGTGCACCCACCCAGCACCGCGACTGCGGCTGCTCCCCTCCACACCGTCCGCCTGGCCGCCCCCGCGGTCCCCGTGAGTCACGGGCTGCATTCCTGCGGCAGGAGGGGACAAGTGCTGCAGGGACAGGCCGGTGCGTCACCGCCCTCGCTCCCGCGCCCGGGGCCGGGGCGGCCCAGCTCCAAGCTGAAACTTGTCTGACAGTAATTACAGGGGAGATGAGGACTTCAGAGGATTTACATTCCTTTCGAGCCACACCTGGGAAAGAACTTTCACCATCAGCAAGTTCCTGAGAAATAACTTTCCACCTGCGTGGCCCAGCCGCAGCCGTGCCCAGGGAGCCCAGTGGGGCTGGGGGGCTCCTGCCAGCCCTGTTTTGGCTTTGTCTCTCTGCAGAGAGCCCCGACCCCTCTCCTGCTGTCCCAAAAGCTCCTGCAGGTCAGGGTGCTGGTGCCTTCTGTCCCTGCATGGGGTCGGTGCAGCTCAGTGCCCAGCACGGCTGGGGTCCGACCGCCCTTCCCTGGGGATCAGAGGGGTGGTAGTGGTGACTGGAAGCTGGGTGGGGGGTTGTACCAGTGTCCCCAAGAGATTGAAGCCCCAGTCAGGCCCTTCAACTGGAGCCTTGTCAGGCCCTTCACCTTTGCTGTGGCTGAGAGCAGCTCCCCATTGACTGCTTGGGACCCGGGGCTTCGACCCAGGGCTTTGTGAGGAATTGGGGGGGGCTTGAGGGACACATGAGGCTCACTGGGTGAGGGGCCATATCTGCTCAGGGCACTCCTGTCACCCACAGCCGGCACACAGCCTGCCCAAATTCCAGCCAGGGCTGGACGTGGAGCTCCAGGACACCTTGTGTCCATCCCAGATGTTTCACCAGCGGGGAAGGACCTGAGATCCCCCTGCTCCCTGAGCCTGTCACCCATGAACATGGAGAGACACAGGCAGCCAGTTCCGGAACCAGCTTTGCCAGAGCCTCCTGCCTCCTCCTCCTCCTCCAGCCGCCGCCGTGTTTCCCACCCTGTGCTGGTGATCCCCTGTGGGATCGCTGGGAGGTTGGAACTGCTCTCCTGCCACCGGCCCTGTCCCAAGCATGCTGCAGCTGCACGGCAGCAGCTGTGGCAGGGATGTGAGCCTTGTGCAGGTCTGTGCCTGGTGCCACTCCACGGCTGGCTGGCAGCACCAGGGACACGGCTGAGCCCAGCCAGGCTGGCGTGGAACACGGCACAGCACCAGCACTGGCACCACCAGGGATATGGCTGAGCCCAGCCAGGCCGGTGTGGCACATGGCACAGCACCGGCACCGGCAGCCAGGCAGCAGCTCCTTCCTGTCCTGGGCCTGGGAGCAGAGCCCCATGCACGGGGTGTGAGTCCCACGGCCAAGGCTGCCCCACATTAACACGGTGGGTCCGTGCCTGTGTCCCCTCTCTGTGTCCCCTGCGTTGCTGACAGGACACCAGCCCTGCAGGGGCTCAGAGCATCTCTTTGCAGGGTCCCGGGGCTCTCGGCTGCAGCCCAGCAAGGGGAAGAGGGGCCATTTCAGCCTCCAGCACACCCCAGGAGCTGCTGGGAACAGGCAGCGTCAGCAGAGCACCGAGTCCAAAGTGTTTTGCAAGCAGAAGGGAGCGGGCGGTTTCCTTATTTGGCACCGCGGCGGCGGGGCGGCACCCCTGGCTGGGGCTCACCTGGCTGGGGCTCACCTGGCTGCGGGCACCGCCTGGCAGCGCCCGCGAGGGCGGCGGCGCTGACGCGGAGATGGGAACGCGGGCAGGACCCGCCTCGCTAATCACAGCCCAGCGCTGGGCGTGGGGACAAGCCGTGGCAGGGACGCGGCCCTGGCAGCCGAAACAACGCCGGGGACACGCCCGCAGCTCAGCCCAGCCCAGCGCCCCCGGCCTGGGGGTCTCCTGCCCTGGGGCTGCGTGCTGGGGGCTGCTGGGCAGCCCTTGTTCCCCCTGTCAGGTTTGTTTCCAGCGAGGCTCGGAAAGAGCCCCTGAGCAGGGAAGGCTGTGGTGGGGAGTTTAATTCCTGCTCCTGGTTCAGGAGTGAAGGAAAAAGGAGAAATGCAGCCAGAGTCTGCCGTGGAGCCGGGGGGGCAGTTGGGGACCCGGGAGCCGGGCAGTGCCACCTCTGATCTCAGCCCTGTGGGGTTTGAACAAAACCTGGCCCAGCCTGGCAAGAACCTGCTGTAGGCTTGGGGGGTTCAGGGCAAGTATTAGCCACACAGCTTCAGGGCCAGTATTAGCCCTGCCACCCCAGCCCTGAGCTTCTCTCTGCCCCCAAAACCCACTTGACCCGCCAGCCCTTCTTGCCCCACGCCGGTTCAGCCACTGTGGCTCTGCCTCTGGCAAGTGCAGGACTGAGCCTGCGGCACAAGCACAGAAACATCTGAAAGGCTCCATCTTGACCCGGTTTTCCCAGGAAGCTCCATGCCAGGGGGTGAGAGCAGTGGCTGCCAGGAAGGCCACGCACACGGCAGCTGAGCAGTGTCGTTACATGAAAGTGCCTCTGCTTAGGGGTCCCTGACACCTCATGACCTAAAGAAGGGGCTGTCGCTGAGTGGTTTTACAGCTGCACCCCCAAGGCAGTGCCTGCTGAGGTTTCCTTGGCCCCTGCCAGGCTGGCACTCACTGGATACCGAGATAAGGGGGCCAGGCAGCTCTGGGATAAACACCCTGCTCCTGCACCTTCGGGGTGCCAGGGGAGCCCCAGGAGTGCGAGCAGGCACGGGGGGCCGGGCAGCTGCACAACGTGGCAGCGAACCCGAGCTGTGGCTCTGAAGGACCTTGAGCACCCCAGTGTCCCCTCGAGTGTCCTCTGCCACTGCAACCTGTGTCCTTTCCAGGCCAGCCTGTCCCGGTGCCTGTCTGGGCTTTGGGAATGGGGGGCACTGGGACCCCAGAGCGTGACCATCCCGGTGCCCCGCTCCCAGCTCCAGCTCCCGGCCTGGAAGGGGAGTGGCACGGCCAAGTGTTTTGTAAGAGGCAAATCCCAGCAGTGCCAGCGTCGTGCCGGGACTGGCAGCCGGGGCTGGGCGCTGCCAGCGCTGGCCCACGGCCAGTGTTTGGCCCTCGGGGCGTTGGTGTAGGCAGGGATGAGTGTGCCTGGCCGCGGGGCAGGGAAGGGGCCGGGCTGCGGCTGGAGCTGCGTGGGGATGTGCTCACACCCCGCACAGGTTTTGCCTCGTAAGTGAAATACGAACTGGAGCGAGGCAGGTGCTGACCAAGGCGTTCGGCGTGAGCTGCCCCTCTCTCTGCTCCAGACAGCAGAGTGGGGACAGCTCTGCCCCATGCTCGCCGTTTCTGCTGCTGTTACCCCAAAAATCTCCTGGCCCTTACCCCGGGATGAACAGGAGGTGGATTCAGCCTGGTGTCCACCCCCCTGACAGCAGGGCAGGATCAGATGCCGGAGCTGTTTGGCAGCCAGGCTGGTTCCTCCCTTGGCAGGGGCTGAGGGGCACAGGGGCAGTGCACAGTGGGCACTGATGCCCTGGGGAGGGCAGGGGCTGCTCTTCCCGTGGGCTGGGGCTGCTCCTCTCGTGGGCCTGGACATGGGGAGTTGCTCAGTAAGGCTTGTCCCCTCTGCCCTGCTGTGCCATGGCAGGGGACTCTGCTGTGATTCCATCGTGCCGGGTGGCATTGGCAGCACAGGGCAGGTGTCAGGGCACCTGGAGGAGGCTCTCCCTGTTCTTCCCAGTGCATTCAGGGTATTCCCATGGCTGGGCACCCACCGTGGCAGGAAAAGGCCCAGATGCACCCATCCTGTGTCCACAGAAGTTGCCAGTGCTGGAGCTGGTGCTGGTGCTGGTGGTGAGCTGGCACGTGCCAGGAACCCAGCTCAGGAGGGCCCTGCCTGGCACACAAGATTCCAGCAAAGGTTCATCCCAGGGTCTCTCCATGGCCCAAATTCTCTCCCTGGCATGGAGCAGGGAATTCCCTCCAGAACAGAGGGGAGCTGCTGCCTCAGGGCAAGATGAAACCAGGGGGCTGCAGGGCAGGGCAGCTGCATTACCCTGTCTGATCCCAGATGGATCAGAGAATCATGGAATCCCAGACAGCTTCAAGGGACCTTGAAGCTCATCAAGTTCCACCCCTTGCCACGGGCAGGGACACCTTCCACTAGGTGAGGTTGCTCTGAGTCCCATCCAACCTGGCCTTGGACAATTCCAGGGACGGGGCTTTGAATGGATGGAGCAGGGCTGGAGCCGTGTGGGGCAGCAGTGGGAGATGAGTTCTGTCCCCGGCTGGACCCTGTGTCCCAGTCTGCTCCTCGGCCCACAGGGAGCCGTGGGAGCTGAGCCTGGTACCTCTGCCCCTTTCTGTGGCACTGGAGGAGCAGTTCTGCTTCCCGTGGCCCAGGTGTGACAAAGTGCAGCAAAGCAGGACGTGTCTGGCAGGAGAGCTCGGCTGGCAGGTGCAGACAGGCTGTGTGGGGCTGGCGGCCGTGCAGGGACGATCTGAGCTCCCGCCCGATGCTGAGGCTCTGAGTCAGCCCCGCGCTGGCCTCACCTGGTGCCGACAGCTCCTGATTCCATCAGGAGAGACGGAATTAAAATCGTATCGTGGCTGTGCCTGTCACTCTCCCAGCTCCTCGAGGTGCCCTCCATGCCTGGTCTGGGCCCTTCCACTGCAGAAAACCCTCTGGACCTGCTCCCTGTCACCAGGCAGGGGCCAGCGCTTCCCAGGGCTCCCAGTGGTTCTGGGGGTGTCTGATGGAGAGCAGAGCCGCTGCCCTGAGCTGCTCCTACCCTTCCTGGTCTTTGTGATCCCTGTTCCCGTGTCAGGTTTGCTCCAGGCTGATGCCAAGTCCCCAGGTGAGGGCTGGGGCTGTCGGCCGCCGGTGACCCTGACAAGGTCGATGTTTATTGGGTACATTCCCTGCGATGTGAGCACGGAGTGATGTCTGCACGGGGCATCGACCTTGGCCAGGAGAGTCCCCGTGGGTGGAGAAGAGAGCCCGTGGGAATGACTCAGGAACTGCCCAGGGCTGCAGTGGGGGGCACAACATCCCTTCTCTGCAGGGTGGGATCTCCAAAATCCTGGAGAACTCTCCCTGAGAGAATTCCCAGCACAGAGGGACAGAGCTGAGTCGCTCCACCTGTCGTGCCCAGGTGCCGGCAGGCAGCGGCTGCGGGGGTTAACCAGGTCCCTGCCCGCTCACCTGCCCCAGGTGTGCTCCTGCTCAGCCGCAGCAGCAGCACGGCCGCGCTCAGCCCGTGCTTGGAGCTCTCCTGGCACCTCGCGGAGAGCGGCGGTGTCACAGGAGGGAGGAAGGGATGGGGCCCTGCCGGGGGAAGCGGGAGCTGAGCAGTGCGAGGGAGGGTGAATAAATACCCTTAAACGCGGTGATTGGAACACACCCGGGGCCACGTCAGAGCCTGGAGGTCACCGGGTTGACAGGAATCGGGATGTGCTCGCGGCCGGCCCTCGCTGTGCACGCAGGGGAGAGGCGAGCGGGACCCTCGGAAGGTGTCACACCCTGTCCAGGTCATGCAACACCCCGGAGTCTGCAAATCTGGGATGTGAGTGCCAGGAATAGCTATGTAAGGAAAGGGAACGCAGGACTTGATCAGGGAATCCCTGCACTGCCTCCGGGCTCACCCTGCTGCTCTTTCCAGGAGCAGGTTAATCACCAGGGCTGGCGCCTGTCAGTGCTGCCCGCACTGATTAATGGGATCGAATATCCATCAAACATCCAGCTCATCCTGAATCCCCGTCCCTGCAGTCACACAGAGGCTGCAGGAAGGATGTCAGAGAAGAAAAGCTGGTTTCTAGGAATGTCCCAGCCCGGAGGGCACTGCTGAGCCGCGGGAGAAGCAGGAAAGCCGAATCCCGGGATGATTCCTTCCGTTCTGCTGCACTTCCCAGGTGGGCTGGGGGTGGCACCAAGACCCCCCCACCTCGGAGCACAGGGTGAAATGGCCTTGCAGGACCCGACAGGGAGAGACACCTGCAGTAAGCACAGGCTGGTCACCCACCAAGGGCCCCCAGGAGCCCCAGAGCCGCTGCTGCAGGACCCCCACACACAGAGCCTTGAGCTGCAGCACACCGGGGTCTCCGGGTCTGTTGTCTGCACACACACAGGGGTACACGGGAGCGTTTCCCCATGAGATCCCCGCGACTGGCAGGGGCACTGGTGCTGGGCAGACCCCATCCTCACCGCCAGGACGTTTCCTTGTCGCAGGGCCGCGTGTGCCACTCGCTGCCAAGGAGCACAGCGGTCCCCAGGAGCACCCCCAGACCCCAGCGCGGCTACGATGCCTTCGAGTGAGCAGTGACAGCACAGGCGTCACAGGACAGCGGCGGCTCTGGGCTCCCTCTGCTCCTCCTGCTGCCCCCGAACAGCCTCTGGCAGCTCCCCTGGCACGGCCAGGGCCCCCCGCACCGGGGCTGCGGTGCACGGAGCCCTCGCACAGCCCGGGGGCACAGAGCGGATTGTCTGCCCCGCGCTGGGCACCAGGAGCCGGCAGCAGCTCGGAGCTGCTCCTGCAGGAGACCGGCATTGCCACCTCGTGGGGAGCCGCGAGCGGCGCCTCCTCGGGCGGGACAGGTCGGGACCAGCACACAGAGACGGGCAGAGGGCAGGAGGATGCAGGGGCTCAGCCACGGGGCCCAGCCAAAGCCGCTCATGATGCAGGTGCCAGCTCTGAATCCTGCTCACAGCACAAAACCGGGTGTTAACACTTCCCTGAGAGCGCTTGGCTCTCACCAGCGATGGGTTCAGCTTTGGTGTCTGACACACACTCGCCTGTTCTGGTGTTGGACCAAAGGCTCTGGGGGCCCAGCGGCAAGGACACAGCCAGGATGTGTCGTGTGGACTCTGCAAATCTGAAGTGACACTGATAAATCGACTCTCTGGGGTATCCTGGCTCAGCAGCGGGGCCAGTCTGCCCAGAGCTGACACCAGACTGAAGGTACCCACGGCTCTGCTCGAGTGTTTGGTGTTGAATATGAAAAGCAGCTCTTTGGCTGCAGTGAGGACTTGGAAATGCTTCCAGCAGAAAGATGGAGTGCAAACCTCATAATTGCTTCTCCTGTCTGGCTACTCCACCGTGCGGCTGCTGGAGATGGCTCCTTCTCTGTGAGAGGAGGAAAATCTGATCAGAAAAAGAGGAGAGAGAAGAACAATCTGCTTGTTCATAGTGGTCTTGGAGCAAATTCACATTCTAATGAAAATTTCAGCCAGTTCTCCAGCTGATCTGTCACACACAGAAAAGACAGATGCTTCAGAAACAGCAGAGAGACACAAACACAGCAACGCAAACAATTCCCTCTGCCCGGTGCGAGAGAAACCATTGGCCTTTATCTTAAACAAAACCCCCAAGAATGATGCAACATCCGACCCGTGCGGCTGAGCCACAGATGGCAGCACACCCAGCTGCCAATAACCCGTCAAACCCACGTCGTGCTTCCGAGATGGCTCCCAAGCTGGGCAGGAACTCCTACACAGGGAGCTGGGGCTGCAGGGATCCAAACGGAGCTGAGGAGCTCCAGATCAAGGATCCTCAGCCCAGCAGGCCCAGGCCTCCCTGGGGTGACGTTCCCCCTCCGTGTGCAGCTCTAACCAGCTCCCAGAGGAGGGCTCACGCTCTGTCTGGATCTGCGTGGCTTTTGACCCCTTTAATTGTCAGAGATTTACTGTTCTTCATATCTGGAGTCTCAGGGTATTTTTAGCAGCCGTACCACGTCTCCGAGCGGGGTGTGATGTTCCTGTGGCAGCAGCCCCTGTGCTGGGCTGAGCCACAGCAGGGAGGCACCCGCCAGTTCGGGGAATTTATCCACGGCAGTGCTGGGAAACCCATGGAATGTCCGTGTTTAGCAGCTCAATCCGAACACTGAGAGCCAGGCTCCAGGCCCTACAATTAGGACTCAGGAGCAGGATTAAACCTGAGATCACCAATTCCCACTGACACTGGTTCGGGCTCCTTTGGGCTCACTGCCCTCCTGAGCCGGTTCCCAAGAACACCTTTGTCTCTCATTACAAAAGGAGAGGGACTGCCCCTTCCCAAGCACCATAACTGGGGTTACTGCAGTGTCCCGACCCAGCCAGGTCTTTGGGACTCCCGGGAGTCAGGGCAGGATGGGCCAAACCTCAGGACAGACAGCAAAAGGAACTGAGCTCACCCCGCACAGGTTGAGGTTTGCCAAGGCCTGACAGACTGAGCTGAGGTGCAGGAAGTGCCAGGGGACTCATTTCACTCATTTAAAGAGAAAAACCTTCCCTTCCTGTCAGATTCTGGTGACACCTCCAGCGTTTCCCTTTGGCAGCAGAGCCCCAGGCCCATCCCAGAACTGCACGTCCTCCAAGCATCTCCCTGCCAGCAGCCTGGGAACAGCACCCTGCCCTCTGCCAGCTCCCTGCACGCTGCAGGTGCGGTGCCACCACCGCGGGGACAGCCGGGGACAAACCCCCAGTAACAAACCCACACCCACAGGTGAGCTCTGAGCGCTCCCAGGCCGCAGCTCCAGCAGGAGCCGTGCCTGGAACGCTGCAGTCACAGCACGGGACGGTGACCAGGCCGTGCCAGGCTCAGCGAGGCCAACCCGGGCTGGGAGGGCCACCCTGAGCGGTGTCACCCCAGTTTGGGGTGCGGGATGGCTGCGTGCTCCTGATTCCTGACACTGGGAGGTGAATCCCTGGACTGGCAGCACTGGAGCCTCTCCACGTGCACGGGGAGACAGCTGGACTGCCCACAGGAGCCCTGGATGGCTGCGGCCAGTCCTGGGCAGCGCTGGGCTGTCGTGTGGATGGACAAGATGGACGCAGGGATGGGAACGGACAAACCGCACCCGGGATGGATGAGATGGATGAGATGGATGCAGGGATGGGAACAGACAAACCGCACCCGGGATGGATGAGATGGACGAGATGGACGCAGGGATGGGAACGGACAAACTGCTGCTCCCACCTCCCTGCAGCCATCCAGAGGGTGATGGTCACCACAGCTGGACAATGTGCAGCCAGTGTGGGCCCGGCAGCAAAGTGGTTCAGTCTTTTGAGGGTCCTAAAGGGATTTTGGAGGGGTTTAGAGGACGCCAAGGAGATTTTAGGAAAGTTGAAGAGGGGTTTGGGGTTTTTGTGACTCCCAGAGGGCGTTGGGGGGTCCCGGAGAGGTTTTGGAGGCTAACAAGATTATTTCAGGGAAGGTTGGTGGGTCCCAAGAAAATTTTCGAGGGCTAGAGGCGATTTGGAGTCCCCGTGAGGGTTTCGGGGG
>VZTJ01003624.1:35085-59403 GCA_013397795.1 Orthonyx spaldingii
GGTCGGAGGGGGTGCCAGAGGCTGCCCGGGAAAGCGGCGGAATGGGCACTCCCGGGCAGCCTCGGGGACACGGTCCCCGTCAGGCACCCTAGGACCCGGCTCCTTGTTGGGGCACCCACCAGGACAGTCGTGCTCAGCCGCGGGGGCTGGTGCAGGCGGGGTCTGTGTCCCACCTCTTGTCCCCGCCCACAGACACGGGGGGGCTGGGCACATGGGCCCCCGGGGGTGGTGATGACGGCTGAGGGGACGCTGGGGCTCTGCAGGGTTGGGTCACGCACAGACAGCGGCTTCTGCCCCTTGGGAAGGACAGGGAGAGGTTTGGGGCCCTTCATGCAAAGCCATGACCGTGCCAGGGTCCCCATGAGGGCCAGGGTCCATTTTTCTGGCCAGCCCTGCTCTGCCAGCCCAGGCCTGGTCCTGCCATCATCACCCACATCACAAACCCTGCACCTGCAGTGCCCATTGAGTGCTGGGACCTGCCAGGTCCCTTAACAGGGAAAGGGCTTTTCCATCCCACTCCAACCTCCCCATTCACCACCCCTGGCTCCGAGCATGGCCTGGCACAAGCCTGGCCCCCTCCGTGCCCCACTCAGGATATCCAGCACTCCCTGGCTGGCACCCTCTTGTCCCCACAGCCACACTGGTGCAGAAGCAGCACAGAAGCAGGAAAACTGAATAAATGATGGTGTGCTGAATTATGGAGGAGCTGGCAGGCACGTAGCACCAGCCGCGTGGGTGTGATGCTGGTAATGCCAACGTGCTCTGTCCTTGTCCCCTGTCCCAATGCCCTTCCTTGTTAGCACCCAAACAATCAGAGAATGGATGCAGCTGAAGCTGCCCCTCACCATCACACACCTTTGCCTCCTCAATTCCTACCCACTGGGATCCTGACTGCAACCACATCCTGCAGTAACCACCAGCTCCCTCAGAGTGCAGACGGGAGCAGGCGCCCTCAGCCCCAGCCTCTCCCTCCTCCTGGCACTGGTGTTTCCCTGGTAAGTTCTGGGGCACAGCCAGCACCACCAACTGGGCCCCCAGGGACCCCAAGGACTCAAGCACGCGTCTCAGCACGGACAGGCAGGAGCTGCTTCTTCCTAATCCCCTGCCCCAGGATTTGCTCCTCTGGGCAGGTTCCCTGTGCCTGCGCAAGCAGATTACAGGGGGCTATTTCTGACGGCAGCTTAAAGTTTCGGGTAAAGGAATGACGCCATAGGCCCCCTCCACACCAGCACACGCCAGCAGCACACCAGGCTGGGTGTCTCTGACCTGCAGGAGTCCAGGACTGAGAACCTGTGGCCCCACGGAGCAGGGATGGGGTGCTGGGGTCCTGTGGTGTTGGTGCTCCCTACCCTATGGCACAGGGACAGGGTTTGGGGCTCAGTCCCTTGTGCTGTCCCTGCAGGGGGCAGTGCTGATGGTGGGGGGAGCACCTCACCGCCTGCTGAGCAGAGAGGGGAGGCTGCAAGCACAGGCAAGGCACGGTGAGGATTCACTCCCAGCCCAGCCTGGCGTGAGCAGGTGGGGGGAGGCCTCAGCCCCATCTGTCTCCCACTGCCCCACATCCATCCCCCAGCCCCTTGCTCTAATCCTGTCCCCGCCACACGCAGGGCAGAGGCAGAAACAAAGCAGAGATAATCTGTCTGTGCCCCCCGCTGAACCTCGACCCCGCGCCAGGAACGGGCCACGTCACAGAGCCATGGGCATCGCCCCTGCCCGGCCAAGGGGGCTGCAGGGGTCTTCCCCTGGGATCCCCACAGCTCTGGGGGCTTCGCTGGCAGCAGGGGCCCTGAGCCCCACTCCAGGCTGTCACGTTTGGGGGAGCAGCAGCCCTGGGATTCGCTGTCACACCTTCTGCCAACCCCACCAGTGTCCCACCCCTGTGAGCCACGGCACAGCGCAGGGGAGCAGGGACGTGCAGGGGGTCCCGGGAGATGATGGGGGCTCTTTCCCAGCATCCGGCTCGGCTCAGCAGAAGCTGCTCCCAGAATTAGCCCGGGATGTTCTGGGTGAGGAAATCCAGCCCGTCAATCCCATTAGCAGTGATTAGCTCCCAGGCTGTCCTCACTGGCAGACGCTGCGGCCTGTGCCCACCGCCCTCACCAACCCCGCCCATGGGCACTCACGGAAATACTGCAGGGTCTCCTCTATCTGCTGGGGGGTCAGGGGGGCTACGGGCTGCGGGGGGCCGGAGGGGGCCTGCAGCCAGTCCCTGTGGTCGTAGCCGAAGATGGTGTCAGCTCGCAGCGTGTAGCGGGGCAGCGGCTCGCCCAGCAGGCTGATGATCTCCACCTCGGGGACATCCTCGCCGCACAGCTCTGGGGACAGAGGGACGTGGTGTCAGCCCAGGGTGGGGGGCACATGCGGGGAGTGGGCTGCACAGGGGGCTGTGGGAAGTGAGTACCCCCTGCAGCCCTCAGCCCGCTCTGTCCCCTCGGGTTTGGGACTGGTGCCACCAGCTGGGGCTGTCCCCAGCGCCACGCGTGTGGGAATTGCGAGGTCCCCCGCAGGGTGGCACTCAGGGACCCCTGCCCCAGCTCTGCCCTGCTCCCCCCTCACGGCCCCGCTGTCTGCGGCAGGGTCCTGCTGCCATCTCCTGGCCGCGCTCCGCCCGCCCGGGCGGCGCTGGGGACCGCGGGCCTGGGATGCAGCGCGGGGTGAAGGATGCCGGGACAGGGGCTCATCTCCGGCCACAGAACGGGGACAGCGTGAAAGAACAGCCCAAAGTTCCTCACCCCGGTTCCCCCAGGCTACCCACCGGCACCCCCAGCTCTACCCACCGGTGATGGTGCTGGCATCGCGGTGTGTGCCCGTGTCTGACGCGCGGGACGCCGGGCTGGTGTGGGGACAGGCAGCGACAGGTGAGTCCGGGCTGGGCTGCAGGTGGCAGACGGGTGGGCTCTGGCTGGGGAAGGTCTCTCGTGGGACCGGGGTGTCCAGTTTGGCCGGCGTTCCGGGGGGACCGGGCTGCCATGGGGAGAGGCACCGTCCGCCCTGGCTCCCTGGCGCGGCGCTGGCGGGCGACAGAGCCCCTTCTCCGGGCCCTGCCTGGGGGGAAGGAGTTGTTCGGGTGATGTTCTAGGGACAAGGGACACTTCCTGAGCCCCCATATCCCCCAGCATCCTGCCGTAGCACAAACACCTTCCTGGAGGCGACATCTGCCAGCCCGAGAGCCGGACGGCGTGGCCAGGGCTCGGTGTCCCTGCTCAGGTGCCCCTGCTCAGGTGTCCCTGCTCCCTGCCGGTGGGACAGGGGAGCTGTGGGAACAGACTCCAGCTCAGCTCCGCCCCTGAATATGGGGCGAGTTTGGCAGAGGCAAGGGGTCAGCGTACCTGCTCTGCGGTGGCTGCTGCGTGACGCGGGGGGCTCAGCACCAAAGCAGCGCCAGTGCCGGACAGCACAGGACCCTGCCCGCCCACGGGGTCCCCGCTGGGTCGCTGCCTGTGGAACGAACAGGGAAGGAGCTGTGGAGCTGCCCGGCACTGGGCAGGCACGGCAGCGGTGCCAGCGAGAGCCCTGGGGAGCAAAGTCCATCCGTGAACCTCCACCCTGTCGGCACCAGGATGCAGAGCAGGGCCCTGCCGGGCAGCGCTGGGCAGGGCTGGGCAGCTTCTGCGAGTGCCCCATCCCAACCATAAACACATCACGAGACGGGCCATAAATCCGGCATATCCCTGCTCTCCTGCCACCTCCAGCGGCTCTGGCTCGGGCTGCAGCCACTGCTGGCACCGCTGCCCCTCTGCCCTGGAGGGCAGGAGCCTCTGCGCAAGCCCCCTGCCCCATCTCCACCCCTGATCCCTCCTCCACCACTGCGGGGGCTGCGGCAGCAGCAGCCCCTCGCTCCTGGCTGCAGGCTCACGCCAGGGCAGTGCTGCCCTCTCTCCTGGCACGTACTCGGGGTCGCTGCCACACGCACAGCACCCAGTCCAGGCCACCCTGCACCCACTGGCACACAGGGATGGCACGAGGGGACCTGCAGACCCCAAAGCACACCCACAGCCCTCCCCAGTCCTCTGCCCCGTGGCACTGGGACCACCCGACCTCGGGGCCCGATCCTGCACAGTGCTGCCGAGAGAACATCTCCCCAACCCCAAGCCCCCAGACCCTCTTCTCGCCAGAAAAGGACCGGGACCCACCGTGCGGAGGTGCCGCGCTGCCGCTGGCTCCGGGGAAGGAGCCGGGCCGGTGAGTCAGCTCAGCCGGGACTGCCAGAGCCCTGCGTCTGCTTTTGGCCCAGCTCCTGCACGTACATTCTCTCTCCCCACTGGGCACCTTGTTCAGACACGTGTGAGCAGCTCCCAGCTCCCGCTGCTCCCATCGCCACCCCCTCCCACCGATCCCGGACCCCACTGTCCCCCTCCAGCAGCGTTCGGCTGCCGCTGACCCGGGGACCCGCCCCGCGGGAGCTGGGGGAGAGCAGAACGGTGCTGCCGGGCACCGATGGGACACGGGCCAGGCGGAGCGAGGTCCCGGCTCAGTCCGCCCCTGGTACCTGCGCAGACCCGCGCCTGCTGCTCCCTGCCCTGCCCGATGCAGCTCCTGCCCGGGCACCTCCCGAGGAGGAGCCGAGCACCGTGAGAAGGGGAGAGACGAGGCAAATTCTCCGGGGGCTGCGGCGGCCGCCGTCTGTGACAACCCCAGGGGACCGTGGGGACCGGCAGGGCACGGCCCGGGGCTGCCCCGCGGGAGCTGCCCGGGGGTTTGGGGTGCCCGAGGGCAGCCTGGGGGAACGCGGGGCACCCTGAGAGCCGGAGGCACAACGCACCCGGTGACAGTGGGCACCGGGCGTGCCCTGGAGGGAGGTGGGGCGGGACACCGCGGGAGCCGAGGGCTCCGGGAGTGCCGGAGATGCCGGGTTTGGGTGCAGGGGGCGGTCCCGGGGCGGGAGATCCGCACACGCGCTGGGCTGCGGAGCCCTCGGACATCGCTCCCCGGCAGGTGCAGAGCCGGGACCCGCAGTCCGTCCCGCCGCTCCCAGAGCCCACCCGGGGATGCCGTTCCCTGGAGACCCCGCAAGCAGCTCCGGTTGCTCTGCTCCAGGTGTCCCCTGGCTCAGCTTCCCCCAGAACCCCGGACACGTCCCCTGGCAGCTCTGCCGCGGTGGCTCTGGGGATCTCGGGATGTGCCTTCCTGCCCCAACATGCCGGGGGGACACATCCCTGCCCATGGCTCCAGGATGGCCGCAGGATCCGACCCCTCCTAGGGCAGATGTTCCTAGGGCAGATGTTCCAGGGCATCTCCAGACACGCTGCCACTTTGGGGACAGCCAGATCTGACAGCAGGAACATCCCTGAGAGCCACAGCAGGGCCGGCTGGGAGCCACGAGGTGGGGTCCAGGCTCGGCACAGCCAAGCCCCCATCCCAGGCACACAGGGCTGGAGCCAAGGCCTGTCACTGACTGTCTCCTGTCTGGCCCACGAGCCACTCCAGCCCCACTGCCCTCGGGAAGCACGCTGGGTTCTGCTGGGACTGCCCGGAAAGCAGTTGTTGTTTTGCTGTTGCTGGTCCTGGCACGGGGTGCAGCAGGAAGCAGATCCATTTCCCTGAGCACCGGGCTTGGCTGAGCTCAGGCAGGATGTTCCCCCCAGCCCCACTTCCCAGACCAGCTCCCGCTGCTTTGTCCCTGCTTGCTCCTGTCCCGAGCACGGCACATGAACCTCGGTGTCCTGCCGTGCTCTGCGGCAGCCCGGGCCCACAGCCAGGCCAAGCAGGTGCCAAGCATGGGAATGAGTTCACCAAGACCACTCTGCCCCACAGAGGGACTTCCATGGCCCCACAGAAGGTGATGGCTGCGCCTTCCCCTGGCTGCCCCGAGGGACCGTCCCCAGCCGACAGAAGAACAGGCTCAGGGCAGCACGGGGCTGCAGGGGTTATTTTATTCTTTGCTTTGGTCTATACAAAAACAACTTACAGAAATAATAAAATCTTCCATTCCTGACCCACACTCCAGTAACTGTCCATCCCTTTCCAGCCGGAGTGTCCAACCACCATCAGATCTAAAGCCTCTTTAAAAAATGCGTTAGGTAAGGGAGGAGGGGACGGAAACACACCACTCACCAAAGAGAAGGGAAAGGGGTTAAAATGTGCAACAAAGATCGGTACAAGGACACAGTTCCTAATGCTGGAGTCACTCCTCTATGGGGACTGGCAGGACAGGGACACGAAGTCAGCTCCCAGCGGCTGATGGGAAAGAATTAAACCTCAGACACCCCGAAGGTCCTGGGACACGGACCCTTTGCTTCCAGCAAACTCTGGATTGGCCTGATTCAGTTGGAGTTCGCAGGAAGCAAAGGGTTTTTCCACGTCAGATTCCTCTCCTAGAACACTAACACGCAGAACAAATCGTGGGGAAGTTAGAAAGCACAAACTGAAAGACGGCAAAAGCCGTTGGCACCATATTAAAAATAAAAAAGAAATATATATTCATAGAAAAGACTATTTTGCCAATGAAAGATCACTAACGGTGCAGGGTTTGTGTTTTAAAGCTTCAGAAACAGTATCTTGGATGCTGGATGTGGCAGTAGGTGCTCGAAGCAGTCCCAGGAGGAAGGACCTTCTCCACAGACCCACAGCGAAGAAAACAAATCGAAAAATAAAACCTCTCGTGGGAATGGAAAAGTTTTGTCTTCTCAGGCACTTCTGTCTCCCAAGTCCTTCTCGCGAATGCTCAGCTCTGGGGCCACCCTCTTCTGCATGGAGAGAACACCTGCAGCGGCAGAGAACTCCTGTCATCCACCCAGGGGGGATTTGGGAGGAGAGCAGAGCCCAGGACCCCCTGAGCTCACAGGCGATGGGGACATTGACCCGTGGCAGGGGACCCCCCAGCATGCCAGGTGCCATCAGCCAGCCCTGCCTCCCCCAGCCACCCGTTGTGGCACGTCCCAGAGGCGCTGGCAGGTACCTGGTGCGGGGCTGCGGGCGGGTTAGGCGAGCATGTGCTCAGCGAAGGGCGCTCGGACGCCGTCGCTGTAGGCGTCCATGGGGTAGTCCCCGTCCATGTCCATGTGCATGTCGATGGGGTCCAGGGGGATGTCACCCGAGTACATGGGGCGGTAACCAGGGTCCAGCTCTGCAGGGAAGGGATGTGGCAGCCTCAGCTCCCATCGGGCCAAAGGCTACTCCAGATCTCAGCCACCTCCCTGTCCCCCTGCCCAGGGCAGCGTGTGACACGTGGTGCTGCAGAAGGGACCCACCACCCCCTAGCCCAAGGGTACCAGCTGTGTGTGCTCCCTGAGGGCTGAGCACTGTGCAACCCCAATTCCCAGCAAACTGGGCTGGCACTTGACTGGCAGCCACCTGAGAAAGGTTTTAAAACCAGCCTGGCTTGGTGACATGAGAACCCAGCCCACAGGGACCCTGTTGGTGCCATACTCACCATCTGAGTAGGGCTCGTTGATGGGGATCATGCTCTGAGCCTACGGAAGAAGGTGGCACAATTGAAGGGGTTCATGCCCACAATTGAAGGGGTTCATGCCCACAATTGAAGGGGTTCATGCCCACAATTGAAGGGGTGCTTGCCACCACAGGGGCCATGTGGTGGCAAGCCCCGGCCCAGGCAGTGGGTGCCACGACCCAGGAGCTGAGGCCACAGCCCGTCCACCTCCCGCCTCCCACTGTTTGACAGTCGCTCCTGTCTGAGCTCTCTTTGGAAGTGCTGGCAACAGCTTTGGGAAGCAGGACAGGGCCATCCCCTGAGGCCCTGGTTTCCCCAGGGAAAGGATCTCCTTGGGATGCTCACCGCTTCCCAGGCTGCCGGGTCGTGCTTGAAGAGGGAGTTGGTGAGCTCCACGGAGACACGCTTCCTGTAGTCAGGGTTCTTGTCCTCCGAGATGCGGAAGAGCACAGCGGCTGCGTAGGTGGCTGTAGGGACGGGCAGCAGCCTCAGCTCCTGCTGCCATGCAGCACCAGAGCCCCAGAAGCCCCAGCTGGGATGGTGCCAGGAGACCTGGCATGGCAGCACTCACCTGTCCCCTCGTTCCGGGAGTGCAGCAGCTCCATCAGAGGAGCCGAGGCCCCTTCGGCATCGATGGCATCCGCTGCCTCCTTGTCCTGGGCCAGCTCGCACAGCACGCCGGCCGCCACGCGCTGGATGTTCTCCACCGGCGAGTACAGGAGCTGCCAGGAGAGATCAGCGGCCGTGTGAAGCAGCCAGCAAAGAGCCCCTGTGCTCTGGGCATCTCCTGATGCATGGGGCCATCAGCCCAGGGCTGCAGCTCCCTGTGCAGGCTGGGCAGGAGGTGCCCAGTGCAGCCCCCGTGTCCCCACAGTCCTGACCTGCACGAAGAGAGGGATGGTGTTGAGGCGGAAGATCTCCATGCGGTTCATGGGGTCCCGGGCCAGGATGTGCAGTGCCCCTGTGCAACCCTCCACGATCTCTTCCATCTTCACTCCATCCTGCCAGGGAACAAGAGCTCAGCCAGAACCCCCACACACCGGGGCACGGCCTCCTGGATGTGGGCACAGGGTACCCCTAAGGACTGGCTGGGTTTTGGGGTGTCAGGCTCTGCTGGGAGCAGGGCAGAGGGGTGGGACTCACCGTGTAGGGCTGTTGTGTGCCGGCAGCCACGTGTCTCTGTGCGTCCTGGTGAGCCTTGACCAGCAGCTGGACCAGGCGGGGGATGACGGCAGCCTCCTGCAGCGGGGCGTGGTTGGCCGGACACAGGGCCAGGTTGCGGATCAGGCCTATGGTAGCCTGGGGGAGAGGAGGAGGAGGAAGGAGAGATTTGTCTCGACTGTGGATCAGAACGGCATGTGTTCCCCAAGAGACCCACTGGCTGGAGCCCTCCCCATCTGTCCCACCCCATTCCCTCTGTGCTCCAGGCTGACTCAGCTTCCCCCCACACTCTCCCCAGGCTGAGAACTGATTCCAACAAGCAGCCAGCATGAGCCACTTCCTCCATCAGCTGCTGTCAAGGACACAACCCAACAGCAGTAGGGCTGTGGCAGCAGCAGCCACCATCACTCCACGCATGGCACTGCCTGCTGACCCCTCATCAGCCCCCCACCGCAGAACAGCAGCCAGGGGCTCACTCCAGCCTGGTCACCGGCCTGGCCTCCTCCTGCCCCCAACACCCCTCCGGCCCCTTACCTTAACCAGTGGCCACTGGTTGGGCTGGTTGAGGAGCTTGACGATGGCGGGGATGCCGTAGTTGAGCCGCACCGAGTTCTGTGCCATCTCGGCCTCAGGGTGCCGGCTGGTGAGGTGCCGCAGGGCGCACACGGCCGGCTCGGTGATGTCCTCCTTGTCCCCTGCCCGCAGAATGGTGTGGATCAGGGCCTCCACCCCGTTCGACTGCGTCACCAGTGTCTTGTTCTTGCTGTTGTTGCAGGTCAGGTTGGAGAGGGTGCCAGTGGCACAGGTCAGCACGTTCACATCATCAGAGCTCAGCTGGTTCACCAGGATCTTGAGGACGCCGTCCAGGCCCTCCTGCAGGAGTGGGGATGGGAGGTGGGAGCAGCACACGCAGCCAGACCCGAGTTGCAGCCCCACACCCAGCCCCACGTGCCCTCAGCAGGCAGCGATGGGGGGCCACAGAGTTCCTGACTCCCACACAGCTCCTCTTCCATCCCCCCATGGCTCCTTTTCCAGTCCCCACAGCTGGAGCTGCTCCTTCACGGTGAGCCCCAGCCACTCTGACATGGGCAGTTTCACTCGGAGTTTAATGTCTCCAGCAGCTTTTCCCTGCTGGAATCACACTTCCGATGCTCCCGCCAGCACTCCCCACACGGTGACAGAGTGACTCCAGTCCTGGCTGTGCTGGTCAGCAGCCAGCAGCGGGACAGGAAGGAGTTAAAGCACCACGACCACGTCCTCCTTCAACCCTTCAGTCATCAGAGCCAAGGATGGTTCTGTGACAGCCAAAATAGTTTCCAGGCTGCATCAGAGCTAATCCACATGGAGCGGCCCCAACAGATGGGGAAACTCATCAGGAGGCAGCAAAGGGCTGGGAGAGCAGACCCAGAGTGGAGCTGGGGTCACCTCTGCACTGGCTGCGGGGCACAACAGCCTTGGCAGCGGCTCCGCCAGCAGCTCCCACGGGAGCCGGGCAGGCGGCCAGCCCAGGACAGGCTGACCAGGCTCCTGAGCCAGAGCAAACTCCGGTGACACCCGCTGAGTGACCGCGGTGGCCTCAGCCCCACGCTGGGGACACGCAGGAGTGCTGGCAGCCAGCTGGCACGGGCAGGGCAGTGAACAGCCCCCTGTGATGCAGGGTAACTCGGGCACAGCAGGGCATCCCCTCACCCCACCAGGCACACGGGCTGCTGCAGCTCAGGGAACGGGGCACACACAGCTTTGGACTCAGCCGGCACGGACACGGCCCCGAAACGCGGCGCTTAACCACAACCAGGGTCCCGCAGCCTCACCTGTTTGGTTGCCACGTCAGAAAGGTTCCGCAGGGTCCAGAGGCAGTTCTGGACCAGCCTGGGGCTGGAGCTGGTCAGGTGCTTGCCCAGTGCCTGCATGCCACCTGCAGGGAAGGGGACAGCCCTGTGAGCACCCTCAGCCATCCCAGCAGGAGGAGCAGCGAGCGGCAGCAGCGCTGCGTGGGCTGAGCACCACCGGCCGATGCTCTTGTACAGGGAGCAGCCTCATGGCTCGGTGGAGGCCAAATGTGATGTGCAAAGAGCTCTCAGACAGCCAGGATGGATCCTGGCCACCCACAGTGCCAGGAACACGCCTCAGTAGCCTTCAGAGCAGGAATCCAGGCCAGCACAAGTGGCTTCACCTGGCTGTGCCAGACATCTGCCTGTCCCACAGACATGTGGCAGGATATGTCCTCAGCCACATCACGCTATCACCACCATTCATCCTCCTGTGCCTCTGTCCCAGCCCCTCTTACCAGCCTCAACGATGGCAGGTTTGTTGCTGGGACACACCGACAGCACCTTGAGCACACGGCTCGTGGTCCACAGCAGCTTCTCGTAGTTGTAGCTGCGCATGATCTGCACCAGGGCCTGCGGTCCTCCGTTGGCCAAAATAATCAGCTGCAAGACAGAATCCCAGAATGGTTCGGGTTGGAAGGGACCTTAAAGACCATCCAGTTTCACCCTCCACCACAGGCAGCAACCCATTTCACTAGATGAGGTTGCTCCAAGACCTGTCCAACCTGACCTTGAACACTTCCAGGGATGGGGCATCATGAATGGAGGATTGGGGTGTGGCAGCCCTGGGCTGCTGGGATCCCCTCTCTGGATTCCCCAGCTCATGCCAGGACACAAGTCAGGCAGGAGCTCCAATCCCTCGGCACAGGAAAGCTCCAGTCACCTTGCCAGGCACACGTGAGATGGTGGGGTCTCCCCTGCTGCCTCCTGCACATCTGCGAGGTGCAAAGTTGGGCAGCCACCCCCCTCCTGCCCTCCCCACACCACAGCCAGGCTGGGATGCCAACCCACCTTGCTCTCCTGGTTCCCGTAGGCCAGAAGCTGAAGGCAGTCGGTGGTGATGGCCAGGAACTTGGGGTTGTTCTTGTTCAGCAGGGGAACCATCTTCTGCAGCCCATCAGCCAAGCGCACGGCCATCTTGGCGCCCTCCTGGTACAGCAGCAGGTTGTGCAGGGTGGTGATGGCGTAGAACAGAACCGACTCGACGGGCGAGCTGCGGGCGGGCAGCACACACCACGTCAGTGCAGAAGCTCCACCATGCTCAGGGGGCTGCAGCAGAGCCCCCAGGGCTGCCCTGAGCCCAACACCCACCAGCGCCCTTCAGCAAGGCCCCGTGCAAGCCCACGCTGCTGGATGGCCCCAGGGAAGGGACATGTCAGAGCCTGAGCCCCATCTCTGTGGCCAGGGCAGTGGGAGTGTAGCTGCTCCCCTCCTCCTACCCCTGTGCAGGCTCCATATGCAACAAACCCGGGGGTTTTTCACAGACTCACAGTCTCCCACTCCCTTGTTTTGGTGAGTAGGAGGACTCACATTGAGGGCAGCATGAGCCCTCCCTTCCTCTGCCCCCAGCCCAGGAGGGGCTACCAGGCTCTGCCACCCCCCCTGGAGCGCCCACCGCCACCGTGTACCTCAGCATCCTGACGAGGGCCGGGATGCCACCGGACTTGAAGATGGAGAGCAGGCCCTCGCGGTGGTGCGAGAGGTTGTGCAGGATGCTGGTGGTGCAGCGGGCGGTGTCCAGGTCGCTGGTGCTCTGCATGGTGCGGACCACGGCCGCCACGATCTGCGGCGACTGCATCAGCGCGCGGCGCGACGCCTCCTTCTTGGACAGCTGGTTGACAATCATGGCTGCCTTGCTGACAACCACCTGCAGGGAGAGGAGCCGGTGTGTGGGAAGAAATCCCGCAGCAAGGACAGGCTCAGAGGTGACACGAGCGAGCAGAGGTGGCCTCAGTCCTGGAGCTGGGCGGAGGCAACCAGGAGTTTGGCTGAGAGGAAGGAGGCAGACACGGCCACAGAGCCCCACAGGGACGGGAGCCTGTCTGTGCAGCAGCTGAAAGCCCAGAGACACATACAGCAAACACAGTTCCTTACCGGGTCCTCATCGTTGAGCAGCTTGGTGAGCTCTGGGATGGCACGTGTGGCCAGCTCGGCGTCATCCTGGTAGTTGATGAGGTGCACGATGGCCGACTTCAGCATCTGGGAGGGCTCTGCCAGGCGCTGCACATTGGTCTGCTGCCCCTCCAGCTGCGTGGTGATGAGGAGCGAGCGGTCCTCCACCGTCTCGGGGTACATGGCAGCCCGGACGCGCTGGGCACGGGTCATGGCCAGCTGAGCCTCCATGTCCGCTGCAGGGGAGGGACAGGGAGGCAGCGTTAGGCTCTCTCCAAGGAGCGCTCCCAGCCCTGCTTCCCAATCCCAACTGGATAAGCAAGAGCTGAGCGCAGTGACACCGGCCACGTCAGCACTCCCGGCACGCTCTGCACACAGCCGGAGCTTCAAAGCGTAAACAGAAACGGCAGCACAGAGATAAGACAACACTCAATTAGGCAGCATGACGAGGCAGTTGTCACACAAGGCCCATTAATTAAAAAATTAAGGATATTTGCAACTTGGGAGCAGCTGGCACTGGAAAAAAGAAGAACATTGAGGCCTTCCCCATCGAGGATGCTGAGGTGTGATGCTGCGGTAGCCACCCATGGTCCCCACCTCTGCAGCACAGGCACCTCACAGGGTCCTGTGGGGGGCTCTGATCCCCGTGAGGGCTGGCAGATAAACCTTCCAGGGCACATTGCCGACAGGGAACTGCAGAGGCGAGCAGAGCAAACCAGCCCCCTTTGAGGGGATAAGGCTGGGGGAAACATCTCTTTCACTCCTGGCTGTGGCTCCGCGCCGTCCTCGCCTCAGCGGGAGAAGCCGTGGCGGTGGCGCGGTGTTACGGCACAGGCTGGCAGCTCTGGCAGCCACGCTGGGACAGGTTTCCCAGCAGGCAGACAGGCAGCAGAGCAGGTGGCAGATCCGTGGGCCGGGATCAGCTGTTCCCATCTCAAGCCAACCCGCTGGCGCGCTCGGATGTGTGCGCAGCTCAGCACCAGCTCAGCGGGCTGGCCGCGCGCCACCCCCGCGCGAGAGCCTCTCAGAGCTGGGAAGGAGGACAGGAGGGAGCATATTTTAGGCAGCAACAACTCTCAGGGTGTGGAAGCCAGCGTGGAGGAGTGCCCAGAAGCAGCATGGCTACGGGGGAGGAAGAGGAAGGCAGGAAGCGAGCAGCTGAGCCCGTGGATGTACCGGGCCCCACGACCCCTTACCTTGCGCTTGGCTCTGGCCCTGGTTCCCTCCCTGGCAGTAACTCGTGGTGGTCGTCTTCTTGATGGTGTACTGCTTCCCATAGACCTCGTCATCGTCCCCGAGGCACTTGCTGCTGACCGAGGGCACCTGCGTGTTGACGCCGGAGTGGATCCCAGAGTCATAGGTGTAGGTCTGCTGCCACTCCGTCACCTTGATCGGCTGCTCCATCATGTTCATCACCTCCATGGCTGCTCTGCGGGGCGGGGAGGGGAGAGGTTACACCTCCGGGAGAGCCCAGGCTGCCGCCGGACCCTCCTGCCCCTCTCCTGGCCCTGAACGGCGCGGCAGCCCCTCGGTGCAGCAGCCGGCCCCTGCGCAACCCACGAGCAGATGGAGCCGATCCCTATCTGCCCTCCTCCCCCACGGGAGATGAAAGGCGGCACCGGGATGACGAACCCAAAGCTCAGCACTTTGCTGCTCGTGTTCAGACATGAACGGCGGCTGCGTCTCACAGCGCTGTCTCACAGCACCGCGCCTCACCGCTGCCACGGCCAAGGTGTGGGCAGGCTCTGCCCGGCGCACTGGGACACCACAAACTCCAGGGTCCCCCTGAGCTTTTTTAAGACCCCTTTCCAGAGACAGGACCTGCAAAGAGCTGGGAACATGCCACGAAGTCCAAGCTCCACACGGCTGGAGGTGCAAGCATAAAATTAACCTTTTTAGAAGCTTTCTGGGACACTCCTAAAGCACCTAAAAATAAGCAGGCAAATCCACTCGCTCAGCTATCCCACGGCAGCTCAGCACCACGGGCGCCCACGGTGTGGTCCCGGGGCTGGGCACTCCCCTCTCAGTGCCGGGACAGGGCAGCCCGGCACATCCCAACACTCAGGACAAACCAGCCGAGGTTGCTGGGAGCAGGGCTGGGCTTTCCTTGTCTTTAATTTGGGGATACAGGGGGAGGGAGGACGGCTCATGGATTAATGCCTGAGCTCACTCAGGGCTGTGAGTCACCAGCCCTGCATCCAGGCCCCCGGCACGGCCAGGAGGGAGGAAGGCAGGCGGGGAGGGAGGGTTGGAGGCAGGCGGGGAGGGAGGGATGGAAACAGCACCCGCCCAGCCCTCCGCTGACCCATCACTCAGGCACTCGCCGGGATTCCGATCCCTCCCCGGCCGCGCAGGAGTGGAATGAGTCAGAGTTTCAGAGGCGATAAGCAGCGAAGGGAGCAGCTGCCGCCCGGCATACCTGGGCGCAGCAGCACCCACTTGCAAACAGCCCTAATTACCACCTGCACCGGCCCCGATTCCTGCGCCGGGCTGGACCGGGGCGGCCACGGGTCCTGGCTCCGCTCCAGCCGCCGGCACAGCGCGGGACCCGCCGGGACCAGCCGGGCTGGGGCGGCAGCCTGGGGTTCCGGCACCCTCCTGGGGGAGCGAGGAGACGGAGCTGAGCCCCCCGCCCGGCCGGCGGCTGAGTCAGGGCGTCGGGTGGTGGCCGGGGACGCGGCTCCGCGGGGCGGCCCGGCAGGGCACGGCGCGCACGGGCTTGGCTCGGCTCGTCCCAGCGCTGCCGGCTGTTCCCAAGGAGCGGCCGAGCCCTCGCCAGCTGCACAGACCGGCGCTCGCAGCGAGGAATCCCAAACCAGATGGGAAACAGGAGCCCCGCCGCGCTTGTCCCCCCGGCTGGGTGAATCCTGCGACCCCCCGTGTCCAGCCCCCAGCTCCAGCCGCCTTCCCGGAGCCGCGGCAGGGCGCTGCTCCTGCCAATCCGATATTTTTTTGAGCTGTCAAGCAGCACTGGCAGACTCAGAGCAGCTATAATGGGCAGTGCATAATGCGCGGTGGTCAGGCAATGGAGGGCGGTGGAGGCAGAACCTTCCCAAGGCGTAGGAGGTGGGATGTCTGATCAGCGGGGCAGGACGGTGTGTGACACATGGTGCCAGGGGCGAGAGGAGAGGCAGCTCCGCTCCCCACCCCGCGTCGCAGCAGGGATGGGCCGTGAGAGCCCCAGCGCCGAGCCGGGAGTGCCGCGGTGCTGCTCTGGTATTTGGGAGGGCAACTCCTTCAGCTGGGTCACCCCGGCCGTGGTGGCAGAGCCTCCAGATTGTGTCGGGAAGCTCAAGAGAAGCAATAGTCACGCTGTAAGAAGTGTGGAAGTGGCAGGCAGGAGAGCGCTCTGCAGCGCCGGCAGGGCTGGGTGAGCCGTCACCCATCCCACCTGCAGGGCCCCAACAGCCCAGGAAAACACCGGAAAACTGCCCTGGAGAGGGTGGGCAGGGGCAGAACAGAGCTGAGGGCAGAAAAGATCACACAACCACGGACCCCGGGTAGCAGTGAGAAAGATCTGGCAGGGGCTGATGCTGCTGCACCGTTGTTGAGCAGTGACATCCACTCCACAATTTACAGGCATCAGACAGGCACTTAATTTTCCAAACCTCCAGGAGCTGGGCTCAGACACCATACAGAGCCCTGCATTATGCATGAGCCACCCCTTCCGTCTGCACCGCGGCACCCAGGGACATCAAAAGCCAGCACAGCTCCTCGAGCTCAGACACGAGCTCTGGTGATCGGCCCCAGACGAGCTCCAAGCAGGGCAGCAGGACCAGGAGCCACGCACAAGGGACCACGGGCACCTCACTAAACACAACACCCCTGAGCATCCCCCTAAAAGCGTTTGCTCATCACCACAGGGGCCAGCAAGGCCAGCAGCACTCGAGGTGAGAGGGCCAGCGGAGCAAATGTCAGATGCTCCCACGGTGAGCAGTGACATTTTCTGAACCCTGTGCCAAGCGTGCCCTGCTCATCACTCAGTGAGGGGCAGACGCTGACACAAGCTTCTCCCCCATCCTCCAGAGCCCGGCTGTGTCCTCAGGTGTCCTCTCTCCTCCTCAGCAGCATCAGAGCGAGACAGGCACCAGGGTGTTGGTTCCACCCGGGTTCACCTTATCAGGAGCCATTCCCTGGCAATGCTGCAGCAGGGCAGGACCCTCGTGCAGGAGGGAGAAGCAGGGGGTTATTTATATGTGAAAATACCCACACTGGAGGGTCAGCCATGAGCAGGGGGCATGTCTGGGTGGGCTTCCACATCAGGCCTGTGGGCAGGACAATTGCTGCTGAGCCCAGCCCTTCTCTCCCCCCACCCCGAGGCTGGCAGGGAGGGAAGGGGAGAACAGTGAGGGCACAACGGTGCCACCAGGCCTCACCTGAGCCCCACTCCACACAAGCCTGGGCCCCAGGGAAACAGGACTCGCTCCTGGGAACAGCGAGAAATCCCCCAGGAAACAGGGAGGAAAATGTGGGGGACCCCTCAGAGGGGACAGCAGATTTGGGAAGAACCTCCAGCCTGCTCCTGCACCACGATGGGGAAAGGTCCAAGACACTTGGGGGGCTCCAGCCATAGGATGCAGAACAGGCAGGGTCTTCAGTCACTGAAGCAGGGCACTGCCAGGAAAAGGTTAATCCCTATCCCACCACTTCCCGCAGGCAGGAAGGCAGAGGAAGCTCCCGCAGCTGTCGGGCACCGGCCAGCGGCTCATCCGCCCCCGGAGCCATTTGATCGGCGTCCAAGCAGCACCGGCCCCCCGGGACACCGTCTGCGGAGGAAGTCTCTGGCAAACATGCAGCCCCAGGCCTGACTAGCCCTTCTCACCAGCTGCCGTGAAGCCTTCAGCCTCAGCAGGCAGGACACAGCCGGCAGACAGGGCTGAGCTGCCCAGAACAGCAGCAGGAAAGTCACGAGTGCTGCTTCGTGCAGAAATATCTACTGCCCAGGGGCTTCTCAGGGAGCAGCAGTCCCTGGGGTGAGCAGCTGTGATCCCCAGTGTGGGGTCACCCCAAAGGGAGCAGGTGGGAGGCACAGGGCACCCTCACAAGCCCCAGGCACAGGACCAGGCACTGGGTTCCAGGGTCAGCGGGTGTGAGGGGCAGCCTGAGCTCATCATGTGCAGGTCCAGCCTGCCCTCACCCCAGCATGGAGCAGTGTGGGCGCCAGCAGGGGGCTGCCAGAGCCCCCCCAGAGCTCCACCCTCACTCACATCCTCCAGGAGCAAAGGGCACCAGTGCTGGGGGGGTCCCTCAAGCAGTCACAGCATGTGAGGGGCTGTGCTCGGTGGTGGGAGCATGCGAGCGGCTGCAATTACAGTCGCTGAGGCTTTTAAGGAAAGGGAAGAGGCAGTTAAGGCAATTCAATAAATGCAGCACAAGAAAAGACTCTATTTTAGAAGCACTTACGCTACACACAAGCCATCTCCGGTCCCCCCCTTCCTGGAGCAGCCGGGGATTAGCGACTGCCCGCTCAGACAGCCCCGGCCTCGGCAGCCACAGCAGAGCCTTCCCACAGACAAGGGCACCCAGAGCCCGGTGCATCCTGGAGAGCTGCACCCCAAAGTCCTCCAACACCCACACCCCCTGCACGAAGGTGGCCCGAAGCGACACCGAGGGCTGACGAAGCTGGGGCAGCCGCTAACGAAGCCCCCGCAGACGCTGTACAAAAGCTTCAGTGGTTTTGAAGAGGATCCTCAGGAACACACAGCGGGAGCAGGCAGAGAAAGGAGCTTGTCAAGACCTCACCAGCATCAATGGGAAGCGTTTGAGTCAGATCCCGGCACCAGGAGCCCTTTCAGTGGGGCTTTACAGGGAAGATGAGTGGAAGAATTCAAAGGGGAATGAGAGCAGCTTGAAGTTTAATGAGCAGGAGACAGCGGCGGGGGATCAGCCTCTCGTTAGAGCAGGCAAAACCACCGGCCTGGCCTTGCACACAAAGGAGCCCACGGCCTTTGTGCCTGGATGTTCCCAGGTCCAGAATGGCTCCTGGCTGCCCCACCAGCTCCAACAACCTTGGGGCACTCGGGAAGGGCAGTGGAGTGCAGGAGCTTCAGATCCAGGCTCCTTCACAGGAGGGGGCTCCAAAACCTTTTTATATTTCAGCTACCCTGATGCTGTTACATTTGAGCTGCTGAATGCCCCCACAAAGCCCCAGCTCCTGTTACTGGGGGTGTTGCACCCCCTGAGCACCAGACCAGGCTCTGGCAGCAAAATGTGGCAACTCTGCCACGACCTGCTGCGCTCAGCTGATGCTCTCCATCAACCCAGAGCATGTCCCCGAAACGCCTCGCCGGCACCTGAATTAACAGCTCCTGACAGCTCCAGCGCACGCCAGGCCCAGGCTGTGATGTTTTGGCACTTCACATCACAAAACGACACAGTGTTATCCATCAAGTGCTCTCTCACTGCAAGCGCACGCACGGCACCAAGCATGACACCCACCCCCCGCTCCTGTGCAGGGGCAGGGCCCTCAGCAGGACCCCCAGCCCAGGGACATTCCCCTGCCAAAGACCCATTGTGGGGTCTCTGGCAGCGCATCCCCTCTCCACATCCCCAGTTGCTGGCACAGACACCTCCCTCTGCAGCAGCACCAGGATCAGGACCCACGTGGGCTCATCCCCTCCTCAGTTAGAGTTTGCTGATCTCATTGGAATCATGTCTAGGAAAGATGGGAATTTGCCACTTGTCCATGGAAAGGAAAACTGGCATGGTGAGATTAATCACAATTACTCCATCTGGATAAAAAAAAAAAAATCAAAATCATTATTTTGTTTCAATGAGCACAAAGAACAAGTCGTTCTTTAAGAACACTATAATTGCAGGCTCTGGACCTTGCAGGCTGTTCCCAGCTCCAGCCACAGTGTCCAGGACACCGGGTCTGCCACCTGGCCCTGCCAGACGAGCCGGGGCAATGGGGAGGGGCACAGAGGTGCTGAGCCCCGGCTTAATTTCTCCATCCAGTTGCATTACAGCTGCAAAGTTCAGACGCTTCACAAGAAATTATCACCAACAGCCGTCAGCAGCCGGCCTGTCGGAGCAAGTTAATGATTTGTCACCAGGGCTCTGCCCGCGCGTCACCGCGATTACAGCAGGCTCTGCCAGCAGCCAAAGGTCTCTCCCTCCGCGTTTCATCCAGACACCCACCCCCAAAAGCCACACGGGACCCCGGCTCACCCACCCCACGGGGTCTGTGCATCCCCGCCAGCAGCGGGGCAGCCCCCCGGAGGGCACTGCCACCCGCACCCCCTGCCAGGTCTGATCAGCCAAGCGTGGGATATTGGGAAAACACCGAGCATTCCGCCTCCACCCCGTCACCAGCCCCGGGTCTGGGAAGGGGCCCGAGGACTCGCTGGGAACAGACAGTGCAGATGTCGCGGGCTGCCCGACAAGCCCCGGCAGCCGCGGCACGAGGCTCCTGCCCTGTTTCCAAAGCGATTCCGGAGCCGAGAGGCCATAGGCGTGCCAGGATGCCTTCGGGCCCGTCAGCAGCCGCAGCAGAAGCCACCGACGATGGTGTATTTAGAAGGGTATTTCAAACCTCTGCTTAAATAGAAACATCTTCACCTCCCCCCCACCCCCTCCGCAGCCATCGACGAGCCGGGTGTGGCTCCAAAGCCAGCCGTGTTTGAACACAGACATGGTGTTCAGGGCAAGTCTTAAGCCTTTTTGGAGAGGGAGTTACCTGCACCTTCCCAACCACTTGTCCAGCACTTCATCAAATAGCGTCCATGAGCAAAGAGGGGTAAAACCAACCCTCCCTGAGCAGAAAACGCGATTCGAGGCACCAATGCAGCCCTGGTGTCCTCCCGAGCTGTTTCCATTCACACAGACCCACCTGGGACAGCCCACGGGACTGAGAATGACCACCTACCCCCAGCTCTGGGCGATGCTGGGTGCCCACACACCCTGTCTAGGTGGGCAAGCACCAGCTGAACTCTGAGCTAGGCTTGTACTGCTGTAACACACTACGTTTCTTTTTAACTTCTGTTAATTAGAAGCCGGTCTAATTTAAACCTTCAAAACCAGCACAAGCGTCGGTGCAGATGCTGCAATTAAAGTTCTGCAAGTTCTCTGTGCAGAGGCTCTGCTCCCCCAGCTTGCGGAGCGGGGCCAAGGGCAGCTTCGCTCCCAGGCTCTGCCATCTGCGAGCGGCAGCGCGCCCGGCAAAAGCGCCGTCTTAAATCCCGGAGATCTGGAAGTGCGATAAAAAGCCAAATCCCATCAAGCGCTCCCACACCAAACCACAGCCTTGAAGGGAAACCGTCCTCGCAGGAACGGGCTGAGCTGCAGGAGCCGTGCAGCTGTACCGCAGCGCCTGCCCGGCTGCGAGGGCTGAGCAAGGGCTTCAGGTGGGGGAAACAAAGGGGTGAGTTAATGGGATTAGGGCAGCGCCGAACGAGACACTGAAATGCGGCACCGGGAGCAGAGGGGACATTCCCCAAGGTCCCCCGGCTGCAGTCCGGCCGCGGTTCAGCCGCGCTGCCGCGGGGGCTCCAAGCACGGTGCACAAACTACTCGCACAGACAGCCCCAGGAGACCCCTCCCAGCAGACCGGCTCGTCCCCCCCCTCCGAGGATGAAGGCGCTTCCTGGAGCCGGCAAGGACACAGCACATCGCCCAGACAATAGACTGGAACGCCATTGTCTGAGAGAGGGCCCCGCGGCCGCCCCACCTTCCCCCAGCGCCCTGAGCCCCGGGGACCCGCGTCTGTCCGTCTGTCCGTGCTCCCGCACAGCAGCCACAGTGCCGGCAGGGAGCACAACCCTCAGCCACCGCGGCCAGGAGCTCTGAGCGTCCCCGTCCTGATGGCCAACTTGTTTAAAGCCAAATTAGCAGTAAAATGGGTTTTTCATGACACTTCATGGAAATCCTCCAAAACAATGAGCGATCGCAGGCTTCAGACGTGCAAACACAGTTCCAGTGGGTGCCCTGCATCCCTCCAGCCAGCTCCGACACCGACAAGGACACAGAAACGGACCCCTATAATTTTCCCGTCCCCGTTTCCGGCTGGGCCGGACACGCCGAGAGCGGAGCCCGAAGCAGCCCCGGCGGACACCGCACCTGCCCTGGATGCGGCTGACAGCCCCGAGCGAATGCCCTCGGCACCGCTCCAGCCCCGGCACCGCTCCAGCCCCATCCCCGCGGCAGCTGGCAGGGACACGCTGCGCCCCCGGCTCCCCACCAGCCGATGGCAGACGGACACCAGACCCGCGAGCGTCGGGGCTGGCACCGGTGCCAAAACCAGCACGGCGTGGGCTGCAGGAGGTGAAGCCACCGAGGGGGGGGCTGTGCCACGGGGCGTCCCCAGCCCCCACCACCCGTCTGGTATGGGGAAGCTGAAACGGGAATATCAAACCAGACGTGGGACTCACCCAGGCACCCCAACAGCGTCACGGGGAAGCCGGGGGTGCCAGGACTTACAGCCTGGCTGGAGAGGGTGCAGGCTGATGCCTTCACAGCCGTGCAGGCACAACGGTGGCGCAGGGCACCCTGTCCCGTCCCCAGCAGCAGCCGTGCCCTCCTGAGCGTTCAGGCTCCTCTCCCAGCACAGTGTGCCCGCGTTGCTCGCATGACAGCCCACGTTTGCCTTCTCCGGGCAACTCCCAGCAACATTTCAGCATTATCCTTTCATCTGTGCTGTAAACCTGATTAATTAAGCTAATCACTCAGCTAACGCAATTAGAGCGCTCTCTCCTCTCCAAACATCAGACAAACAGCCAAGTTTCGCTCCCCCCTCCGTTTCCCGGTGCGGATATCCGCTGTCAGAGGCTCAGCCGGGACCCCCCGTCCACTCTGTGCCCAGCACCCCTCACCCGCGGGGGGCTGTCTGAGTGATGTCAGGTCACCCGCACCCCCCCGAGCCCTCTCAGCCCCCAGACCCCACACGCCCGGCGGTGGGCGAAGGGTAGCCCCGGCCCCGCGGGTAGGGACGGTGATGTCGAGGCGTTCCGAGGTGGCCTCAAGAGCAGCACTCAGTGTCCCCAGGTGTGACTCTGGGCACGGAGCAGCCCAGTTTGCGTAAGAGCCCCACAGCACCGGGCGAGCGCCGTGCCAGGGCCTCGCCCGCCCAGCGGCAGCTCCGGGCGGGGCCGGGGATGGGACAGAGCCACCGCCTCGCACCAGAGCGCGGAGCCGCGACTCCCAAACTGGCCCCTGCAGCGCTGGGAACGGGCCGGGACAGTCCGGCCGCCCACGGGGGGAGCCCCGGGGACCCGCCCAGCTGGCCCCGCGCGGGACCGGCCGAGTTCACGGGGAGCTCTGCCCCAGGCGGCGGCAGCGGGGCCGAGCCGGGACGCCCGGTGCTGCCCGGCCCGGACAGCCAGCTCCTCCCCGCCCCGAGTGCGGCCGCTCCCCAGCCCCACATGGCCCCGCTGCAGCCCAGCCCGGAACGACCGACGGCCACGGCCCTGGCCCCGTTCCGGCCACCCCAACTCCGCTCACCGGAGCGCTCCCCGCCGCGATCTCCGCCAGTCCGGTGCTGCGGACCCGTCCCCGCTCACCGGAGCGATCTCTACCCGGTTCCACCGGCCTATCGCCTCTCACCGCGGCTCCTCATGCCCGATTCTCGCTGACTCGGCTCCACTCACCGTCGCTGCCCGTGCCCTGTGCCGGTGCCCCGCCCCGCTCACCGTCGCTCTCCGTGCCCGCTGCCCTGGCCCCGCTCCCCGTCCCTCCCTCCCCGGTACCCGGTATCCGTCCCTCCCCGGTGCCCCAGCCCCGCTCTCCGCCGCTCCGTACCCGGTTCCCCGCCCCGCTCACCGCCGCTCTCCGCCGCCGCCCGCTCCGGCCGAACAAAAGGCGAGCAGCGCCCCGCGCGCCGCCCCGCCCGCCGCAGGCCCCGCCCCCGCGCCGCCCCAGCGCCATTGGCTGCCCCGCACGCCAATCAACCCCTGGCCCCGCCGGGCCCCGCCCCCTCCGGCCGTGTTTATCCGCTCCCCATGGGCGGGGCCGCGGCCGCCCTGCCCCGCGCTCGCCGCTGATTGGACGGCGGGGCGGGGCGGGGCGCGCGGGGCGCGGCGGCGGCAGAGGAAGGGCGCGACCACGAGGGGACCACCTGGGTGACGTCAGTGGGCGTGGCCAGGTGGGGCCGGGGCGGGGCCGGGACTCGCCCGTGGGCAGGGCCGGGGGCGCGGGGACCCCTCGGACGCTGCCGGGACCCCCGGGCCCCGCCGGGACCCCCCGGGGCAGGAGCGCGGGGGCGGCAGGAAGCGGCGTTCGGGAAGGGCTCGGGGCTGCCGGCGCTGCGTCACCGCGGGCCCCACCGGACCGGTCCAGCCGGGTGCTGCCGCCGCGTCCCGGGCGAAGCCGCCGTCACCCGGTGGCCCAGTCATCCGTGGGATACGTCCCAGACCACGGGGAGGGTCCTGAGGACCCCCAGGTGTGGGGAGCAGGAGGATTCTGCCCCGGTTGAGGGTGTGGAGGGAGCATCCTGCACCCTCGCTGTCTGCACGGTCCCCTGCCACGTCTGGCTGTGAGCGCTGCCAGGCGGGGATTCTCAGCTCCGGAGGGAGGTGAGAGACAGAGCTTCCAACGCCCCTGCAAGAAAAAGGGAATTCATTCATCGCTGTGCGCTGAGCGGGAGATCCGGAGCGCAGCGAGAGAGCTCCCGGCACAAGGAATGGGCACACGGCACAGCACGGCACGGCACAGCACGGCACGGCACGGCATGGCAGAGCACGGCACAGCTGGGCTGTCAGCCAAAAATCTCATTCGTGCTCCCTCCTGGTCAAGGTCAAGGGTGTCAGGGAAGCGCAACCATTCCTTCACCATGTAACACATCGCTCCCTGCAGCCTTGCACCCCCCTCCATCCCCCTGCACCCCTCTACATC
>VZTJ01003624.1:66293-77553 GCA_013397795.1 Orthonyx spaldingii
AAAAATCCAGAGGAGAGTAAAAAAAGAGGAAAAGAGGAGAGAGAGGGAAGAAGAGGAAATTTAAAAAGGAGGAAAAAAATAAGAGGAGAAACAAAAGAGGGAGAAAGAAGAACCCCTCCCGCCGTGGATCGCTCTCTGCCGCGGTGTCAGCGCTCGGCGCGGCGGGGGGAGCGCGGCGGGGCCCGGACACGTCTACAGAAATTCCAAGAGGGCCGGGCTGGGCGGGCGGAGGGGAAGGGAAGGGAAAGCGAAGGCAAGGGGCGTCCCGGGCAGGAAAGGGGCGTCCTGAACCCCCCGCCCTCCTCCTTCTCCCCGCCGGGCCCTTCCGCCGCCTCACCCCCAGCGCCATGGCCGTGGCTCGGGGCAGCCGCTGCCTCCTCCTCCTCCTCCTCCTCCTCCTCCTGGGCATCCTGGGGGCCCCGGCGCTGGGCGACCCCGGCCCCCTGGAAGACGTGGTGATAGACAGATACTATATTCCCAAAATCTGCCTGCGGGAAGCGCAGATGGGGGATTTCATTCGCTACCACTACAATGGGACCTTTAAAGATGGCAAAAAGTTTGACTCCAGGTATCGCCCGCGGCTCTGTGCCGGCTGCATGCGGGGGGGCAGCTGCGGCGGGACCCTGCATGCCTCCCCCAGCCCCCCAGCCCGCAGCCCGGGGCAGGCAGGCGGCAGCGGGGACCCCGCATGAGTCCCCCAGCCCCGGGGCAGGGGCAGCCGGGCCAGAGCAGGGAGCTGCCTGCACCAGACAACGCCCGGACCACCCAGCTTTGAACCCAAGGAGGGTTTTGGGTGGGTGCTGGGGTGACACAGTGTCAGCCTGGGGGCCCAGCCTGGCCTGAAGCGAACCCCCAACCCAGGCTGCAGCCCCTTTCTGTAGCCCCTGCCTGGGCTGCCCCAGCAGGTCCCACAGGAGCTCCCAGCCCTTCAGGCAGCCTGCACAGGCAGGATTTGGCCCTCAGTGGGACGCTCTGCACTCAGGAACACGTATCTGCATGTGCTGCACAGGCAGGAAAATGCTTGGAGCACTTTGAGACGTGGCAGCGGCGAAACCCTTCATTATCCCTGAGGCTTTGCTCTGCTGGCCTTTGTGTCCCTCGGCCCCTGCATCGTCCCTGCTCTGCTCAGGCTGGCTGGGAGTCGGGGTTGGAGTTGGGGCAGCCCCTGGTTTGCAGCACCATGAGCAGGGAGGAGAACCGGGGACACAGAAACAACTGGGGCTGTACCGGGGCTCAGACCCAGCAGCACACAGGAATAAAAATCTCTCAGGCAGGTGTTTTTTTGAGCTCTGGAAAGCCAAGGGGTTCACAATTTGATGTGTCTTGTCTTGTGAGCATCAGTGGGGGAGAAAGTAACTGCAGTGGAAACCTGGGGACTCTCACTGCTAAAAGAATTCTCTGCCTGGGGGACATCTGCTGCCCCAGTAGTTTCTTGGAGTATTTTAAGATTTAAAAGTAAAAACAAATTTGCAGTTTAAACATGAGGCTGGAACGTCATCTCTCCTCCTCACTGTGTAAAGCTCCAATGTGCCATCTGCAAAATTATTTGGGAGCAGCAGGAAGCCCCAGAGGTGCCGGCCTCTGGCCCAGCTCAGTGGGTGAGATCTGGAGAGGGTGTTGATGGCTTCTGGGGGTGCAGGGTCAGGCTGAAGTCCTGACCAGTGCCCCGAGGGCCACTTAACCTTCAAACAGCATGGGATTGAGCCCACCAGGATCCGTGCTTTTGAGCTACGGGCTCTACCTGCAGCACAGGGACTCACAGGCTGGGTTGGGAGACCTGCAGCCTGGGGAGGGCTCAGCCCTGTCCCGCCAACACCGGCAGCTTTGGGAGCTTCATCCTTTCTCCCACCTCTGACGGGTCTGTCCCTCTGCCCCAGCTATGACCGAGGGGCCACGGTGGCCGGCGTGGTGGGCGTCGGGCGGCTGATCACGGGCATGGACCGGGGGCTGCAGGGCATGTGCGTCAACGAGCGGCGTCACCTCATCGTGCCGCCCCACCTGGGCTACGGCAGCATCGGCGTGGGTAAGGGACCCTGGCACCGCGGGTAAGGGACCCTGGCACCGCGGGTAAGGGGCCCTGGCACAGGGGGCTGAGGGAAAAAACCCCTCAGGGCTGGCGTTAGCAGGGGCACAGCTCCAGTGGCCTAAGGGTGGCTCCATGGCCAGGGCAAACTGGTGCTCAAGTGGGGCTTTCCTGCCCCCAGCTGGACTGTGCTGCTTTCCCAGGGGCTGGCACCGGTCTCCAGTAGCCCTGAGCAGTGATGGGTTCAGGGGAGGCTTTGGGGGACAGAGCTCATAGCTGGCCTGGGCTCAGTGCTGATCACACTTAAGGTGCTCTGTCCTTGCTGCTGCCCCTTTAGCGGGGTTGATCCCCCCAGATGCCACCCTGTACTTCGACGTGATCATGCTGGACATCTGGAACAAGAACGACAAGCTGCAGATCACCACCCTGTCCAAACCCAAGCGCTGCAACCGCACCGTGGAGAACTCGGACTTCGTGCGGTACCACTACAACGGCACCCTGCTGGATGGGACCCCCTTCGACTCCAGGTATGGGCCCCTGGCATGCACCCTGGCCTCAGGACACGGGGCTGTGGGGCCGGGATGCACCCTCTGCCTTGACACTGGGCCACTACGGGTGGCTGAGACCCAGGGACACCCGCCTGGGGACAGACAGAGCAGCCTCACACTGTACTCTGCCCCCACTCCCCAGCAGGGCTGGTACAGCTCCATGACCCCCCAGACCAGCCTCTGGCACAGCACTGCTCTGGCTGGGGCTGCTGGTGTGGCCCCAGAGCCATCCCCACCCTCATTCTCCATCACCAGCTACAGCAAGGGCAGCACCTATGACACCTACGTGGGCACCGGGTGGCTGATCAAGGGCATGGACCAGGGGCTGCTGGGCATGTGCGCCGGGGAGAAGAGGAGCATCATCATCCCCCCGTTCCTGGCCTATGGGGAGAAGGGCTACGGTGAGCCAGGCACCACCCCATCGTGGCAGCCCCTTGCCTCCCAGCTCTGACCAGAGCCCCCTGGTGCAGCAGGACCCTCATTCAGGCTGAGCCGTGTTCTCTCCCAGGGACTGTGATCCCGCCGCAGGCATCGCTGGTGTTCAGCGTGCTGCTGGTGGATTTCCACAATCCCAAGGATGGCGTCTTCCTGGAGCACCTGGAGATGCCGGAGTCCTGCAAGCGCCGGGCTGTGACCGGGGACTTTGTCCGCTACCACTACAACGGGACACTCATGGATGGGACTCTCTTCGACTCCAGGTGTGGGAGGAAGCGACCGCGTGGGGAGAGCCCCTGATGTCCTCTCCTGCCCCACAGCTGCAAGGAAGGCTGGAGAGGGGACAACAGGCATGAAATAGGCTAGAAAGGACAGAATCTGTTTGTTGCACCTCTAGGAGCAAGGTTTGGTTCCTGGGGGAGCAGGGGAGGCTGTGGGTTGGGGTGTAGGGGCTGGTTGGGGGGAACTGATGGTGCTGGGGCTTCTCTTGCTGCAGTTACTCCCGCAATCAGACCTACAACACCTACATTGGGAAGGGCTACATCATCCCCGGCATGGACCAGGGCCTGCAGGGGGTCTGCGTGGGAGAGCAGCGGCGAGTGGTCATCCCCCCACACCTGGCTTACGGCGAGAACGGCGCAGGTGAATGTGCAGAGGGCTCTGAGGGACGGGCACGTCGAGGGCTGTGGGAAGAAGCAGGGAAAGGCTCTACCGGCCCTGCAGCGCTCCAGCAGCTCTCCTCATCCTCCTCTTCCAGGAGATAAAATTCCTGGCTCAGCCGTGCTCATCTTTGATGTCCACGTCATCGACTTCCACAACCCTGCGGACCCGGTGGAGATCGAGACCGTGTTCCGGCCCGAGGGCTGCAACGTCACCACCCGCAACCGCGACTTTGTCCGCTACCACTACAACTGCTCCTTGCTGGACGGCACCCGGCTCTTCTCCTCGTGCGTGCCCCAAGCATTCCCGTCCTCCCTGGGGCCAAATCCTGGCTGGCACTGAGCTGGGGGTGGGCAGCACTGGGAGCACTGGAGCATCGGCCACAGCGCAGCAGGATGGGGCAGCAGGGAGGGGGTGCAAGGGACTCAGTGGGATGGATGTGGCAGCGGCATGGAGGGTGTGGAACTTCATGGCACAGCAGGATGGAGGAGGATGTGGGATTCTGGGCCGTGGTGGAATGGAAGGGTTGGGATGTCAGGGCTGCCCACTAGATCATCCGAGGGACTTTTCTCACCTGCACCGTTTTTTCTGTGCCTCCTGCAGCCACGACTACGAGAAACCCCAGGAGGTAACTCTGGGGGCCAACAAGGTGATTGAGGGGCTGAACAGTGGCCTCCTGGACATGTGTGCAGGGGAGAGGAGGGTGCTCATCATCCCCCCACACCTGGGCCACGGGGAGAGCGGAGGTAGGGGAGCGGTGGCTTACGTGTGCAATGCAAACTGGGGGGTCCAGCCTTGCTGGGGCCCCTCTGAGCTCCATCCCCCCTCACCGTGCTGGGGCTGTGGGGCTCAGGGCATTGCCTTGCTCCCCGTGGTGCTGGAGCCTTTGCTGTGCTTCCAGCCCGGGGAGTGCCTGGCAGCGCCGTGCTCCGCTTCGAGGTGGAGCTGATCTCCATGGAGGAGGGGGTTCCCGAGGGCTACCTCTTCATCTGGCATGGGGAGCCACCGGCCAGCCTGTACGAGCAGATGGACCTCAACAAGGATGGGGGGGTCCCTGCTGAGGAGGTGAGTGGGTCCCAAATGGTGGGGTGCAGGAAGAAAGGGGGGCACAGGGGACCCCACCGTGGGAAGCAGCACTTGAAGGGCACTTGGGAGCCTGCAGAGCTGTGCAGGAAGAACAGCCCAGCCCAAAGCATTGCTGCTGGCTGCGGACAGTGTCCCCGAGGGCAGCCTCTGCTCCAGTCCCTGCCTGTCCTTGCCATGGGCCGTGCTCTCCCTGCCCTGCCCAGTGCTGGCTACATAGAGCCCAGCAGCACCTCTTCCCTCTCCAGTTCTCCACCTTCATCAAGACCCAGGTGGCAGAGGGGAAAGGCCGCCTCATGCCCAGCTCCGACCCAGAGAAAGTCATCGCTGACATGTTCCAGAACCAGGACCGCAACCAGGACGGGAAGATCACACCTGACGAGCTGAAGCTGAAGTCGGACGAGGACCAGGAGAAGATCCATGAGGAGCTCTGAGGAGCAGTCTCCGCTGTTCCTGGAGACAGGACTCACTCTGGCCATGTCATGGCCAATCTCCCACCCCGAGAATCTGCCCCTGCCCCTCCCCAGTCCTGCAGGGGGGCGGGTTTTGATTTTCACCTCTTATTAACTGAGGGTATTTTGATGTGTTCTCCTGAGCAGGAAAACTCAGCCCCCAGCTAATAAACCCAGACAAGAAGATGTCCCCTCCCTGAGCCCCTTCATCCTCCACCAGTGACTGCAGGTCCAGCTCCAGCCCCCTCACTTGTCTGTGCTGCCTCGTGGGGCAGGCAGGATTTAGGGGGGCTCCCCTTCACCTCCGCCACAGCATTTTGTAGTTTAGGGTTGGGGTTTGGGTTTTTTATATACACACTTAAAATTCTTTAGAGAGAAGAAAGAGAAGCCTTTAGTCCCAGCCCCTGCTCTGCCCCTGCTGCCATCCTCCCCGGGACAAGAGACTGAAGGGGACTCAGTTCCCAGAGTGAAACCCCAATACTCTGCAAGCATCTGCCATTCCAAAAGTCTGGGCCCCCCAGAACTGTGGGGATGGGACCTGGCAAACACTCATCAGCTGGGAGAAAGGAAACAGACCCTCGTCCCCCAGCCCTCAGGGAGCAGCATCGTCCCCCTTCACGCCCTCCCCACCTCCCAGCCCCCAGTGATTGAGACAAATCAGAGCAATTTCATTTCAATGCCTAAATGCAGGTCACAACCTTGGACTGAGACAAATCAGACCAATTTCGTTTTGATGCCCAAATGCAGGTCACACCCTTGGAGTGCTCAGGTTCTCCAGCTGGGACCAGCACAGCTCCAGTACCTGCCAGCTCCCAAAGTCTCTGCACAGTCTGTCCTCAACAGGGACAGAAGAAACGCAGGAGCACAGCAGTGCAGAGCAAACCCCTCAAACGGTGACTCTGCATTGCACCAAATAAATAATTCCTCCAGGTTTCCAAGGAGTTTGCCTGTGTCTGGTTACTTTGCCATGAAACATTTCCGTGTGTTGGGGTAGCAGCACAGGGACCAGCTTTGCTGGTGCCCATGGGGATTACAGGCTCCAGCATCTGCTGGGTCTGGCAGGAGAAACAAAAATTCCCTCCTGGGAATCCTCCACCGAGAAACAAAAATTCCCCCCTGGGAATCCTCCACCGAAGCCAACAGGGCTTCAGGTCCAGTGCCCAGTGAGGGCTGGGGGGCTCTGGTGGGATGGGGAGCTGGGGAGCAGAGGCAGCTGCCAGCACCAGCCCAGTGAGCAGAGCAGCTCCAGCCCCTCGGTGCTGGGTACAAACCACCTGTGAGCCAGCTTTAGCCAACAATTGGTTTTATTCCAACACAGAGAACGAATCTGCTCTTCCCAAAGTCCCACACAACCAGACGTTACACAGAAATAAAATGGCTTTTTCCTATTGCTGCTCTGAGAGCCCAGGATCAGCCCAGAAGCTTAGTACACAAACATGGTCAGGTGAAATGTTCCTTAAAACCCAAAATTCTGCCATTGGCCTCTCCTCCCCCATTCCCACTCCTCCTCCTCTGATCCCTGGCAGACAAACTTACTTCTGGCTTTGGGCAGCAGCAGCAGATGAGCTCCGGGGTCCTAAGGGATGGTTGGAAAAGCTTTTTTTCCACAGTAAGAGCTGTACTGGTGTGAGAGGGACGGGTGAGCTGAGACACGGGGCCAGAGAGAGGCTGGTTTACCTGGGGAATGTGGGGCTGGGGGATGTGGAGTCCAGCAGGGCCACACCAGCCCAGCAGCTGCACTGGCACCAGGGTCAGCTCAGGAGCTTTGAAGCCCACAGAAAACAGGACAGGAGAGATTTGTTTTCTTAGCCAGGAACACAGTGACACATCTAAACCGGGTCTGCCCTCAGCCCACAGTAAACTGTCTCCATTCCACCACCAGCTGCTGAAACGAGTGCAGAACATCTCTGTCTGAAACATGGAATGGTTTGTCGTGGCTTCAGGAGGTGGCAGGGATGAATTTCCAGTGGGATAAAGTCCGAGCAGGACAGAGTCAGTCTGGGTGGGAAACTGCAGAGCCAGGCAGAGTTGGGATAAAGGGAATGGAGAAGCTTCCCCATCTCATCTCTCCTGCTCCAGGGCTGGCTGAGGGCATTAGTGAGGTCAGCCAGCACCAGCAGGTCCCCTCCAGCTCTGGGAAGGACGTTCCCTGCCCAGTGCCTGCTGTGGGATGCCAGGTCCCCAGCTCATGTCTCAGCGAGGATGTACTGCAGGATCCCGTTGACCACGTCCAGCGTCTCGTCGCTCTCCAGCACAATGTCATAGGAGTCCAGGTAGTTCCCCCTCCGCTCCTCCACCTGCCAGGACCGTCAACAACCAACAGCTGAGGGTGAAGATGTTGCACCCACAGCCTTTGCTACCAAAAAGGGGGTCAGTAACTACCCTGACAATTTCCCAGACACAGCGGGAGCTCAGCAGACACCCCCAGGTCTCTCTGCACACCCCCCGTGAGCTCATACAAATCTCCCACATGCCCAAATCACTGGGGCAGCCCCCTGCGCCTCCCTGCCGGCCCCAGGCCTGGCACCTGGGTGGGGAAGGGCAGTAGGGAAGCACTAAACTGCTCCTCACACCCACCTTGTCATTGAGAAAGCCGATCTTGAGGATGTTCTCCACGCTGGGAACGCCGTCTGCCATCGTCAGGTCACCCATGGAGTCCCCCAGCAGGATGATGCTTGTCCTTGTGCTCAGCTGCTGGAAGTACCCTGTGCCCTGCAGCACGGTGTTGTTCTTGTTGTAGGTGTGGATGAGGGGTCCCTTGAAGCGCATGAGGACTCCCTGAGCACACGGGACAGACAGGCGGACAGCTCTTAACCCGAAGGTGTCACTGTTAACCACAGACCAACCCTTGGTGCCACCCCCACACCTCTGCCCTCACACACTCACCACACAGATGCAGTGCCAGAACTCACATCATCATTGAAGTCCATGTAGTTGGACACCACGTTGACATTGGAGTAGAAGACGTTGGCCTGACGGATAATCTCCTCCAGGATGTCACCGACGCCAGCCGAGAAGATGAACAGTGGGACGTTGTTCTTGTGCAGCTGATCAAAGAACTCCTCGAAGCCTTCCCTAGAGCAGGAGTGTCCATTGCACGGGGCTGTGTCACCAGCCCCCGGTGCCCTGGGCCTGCAGCAGGCTCAGCCCAGCTCCTGTTCCTGCCCAGCACTTCCCAAACAGAAACACAAATGGAAGCTCTGCAAACAGCACGAGCTCTCTGTGGCACCAGCACTCCTGTTGGCTTCCCTGTGCACAACCCCAGGGAGTTCTGGGTGCAGCAGCTGGGCGGGCGCTCGTGGGAACACGGAGCACTCCAGCCCTTTGCCTGGAATCTCCTGGGCACATCAGCTGCTCAGCAGGGGCACAGGGCACAGCCTGCCCGCACGCACCCACGGAGCGGGCGCTGCCAGGAACCACGTGGGAGATGTGCAGCAGGTCGGACTGGTTGGGAGGATGATCAGAACAACCTGTGACAGCCTCAGTCTGCCAGGACACAAGTCCACGCAGAAGTGGAACTTGGACTCATGAAAAGCCATCTTCTCCCAGAGCTGGGCAGCACCCTGGCAGAGCCCAGCTCCCTGCGCCAGCCTTAGGGCCACAGCTGCCAGGTCAGCTTTAGCAGCAAGTTCTAGCACAACATTTTTGTGCTGTGGGTGAAATCTGCTGTTGAGCCAAGGGCCTGCATAAGGCTTGGCAGTTCCAGTGCAAGGAACACATCTCTGCTGGAAGCAGGGAGCTGTGCACTGCCCCTGCATCCCACCCTGCAAATGGGGAGCTGTGCCCAGCACCCAGCCTTCAGCTGCTCCTTGCCAAGGCCCAAGAGAGGGGGAAGTGGTTTCAGAGCAGGAAGGGAGCAGCCTGCAGCCAAGGAGCGAGCTCAGGCTGTGGCTCATGTTCTGACTTTGTCAGAACTCAGTCCCAGGGAGCAAGTGAGGGAGGCTGGCACTGGTCAGGCTGCAGCGTGGTGACAGCACAGAGACTTGGCTGCAAGGGCAGGAGAGAAGGGCTGTGGGCAGCCAAGCTGTACCTCAGTACGGCATCCCCAGGCCCACACCTCAGCATCACAGCCCCCTGCCCAAACCTCAACACCACATCCCCGTGCCCGTACCTGAGCATCGCTTCTGACTCCCTGACGATCTGGGCTATGTCACCTTTGTGGATCTTCTGCTGCACCAGCAGCTCGTGGGCCCTGGTCCACCTGGGGAAAGGCAGCAGTGACAGAGCTCCCAGGCAGAGGCCCTCAGCAGTCAGAAACAACAACTAAACCTTGCAGGATCGCTGCCAAGCACAGGGACGATTCAAGCCTCATGTCCTGTAGTCCTCAGGAACAAGAGGTTGTCAGGACAAGGTCAAGTTCATCACAAACAGCACTCACCACTCCACCATGAGGGGACACTTCTCTTCCAGGCTCCGGTTAGGATCTATTTCAATGGGATAGTAATAGTGGAGCAGATCCTTCAGCTGGAGCGTCAGACAGAGGGAAAAAGAACAGAGTGAACATCAGGTCTAAAGAGATTATGAACAAAACTAGCATTTCTGAAATCTTCCAAACCATCACTCTTCCTAAACACAACCAAAACCTTGTCACTGAGCAGCTTCCCTCTGAGCACACCTGGAACTCTTGCCAGCCTGGCTGGTCCTCACCTCGCTCCAAACGCTGCAGGTACAGACACCCCTCCCCTTCCTCCTCTTATCAAACTGAAACACCCACAGCTGCACATGCAAATTCGAGTTCCCTTTTTAACTTCTCCTGTGTCACTGCTGGCTGAAATGCAGCCTGGACACCTTCCCACTCCATCCTGGCAGCCAGCACAGCTGGGAGAGCTGCCACACACCAGTCAGTGCGACCTCCTGATGGCAGGTGACAGTACAACAGTCACCGAGCCAAGACGTGGTGCCTTACACACAGCACCCACCTTCTTCTTGCCATCCTCACTGATAACACGGCTGGTATCAAGGATATCTGCAAAGAAAATAAAACACCAATGATGGAGCACAGAAATATAAAAAGACTTTCTAACAGCAAGTTCTCAGTGCTGGCTCTTCCCAATACAAGCCGTGGTGACACCGTGACCTGAGCACAGGTTCACTGTGGGGTGTCAAGGGCTGATCTCAGGGCCTGGCTTGGCCAGGACAGTGGCCTTGGCACCCGTGGGCAGTGGGATGAAGGTGGCCAGCCCAGGAGCTGGCTCCTGGCTCCTGCAGTGGGCAGCTGGGGCCAGGTAGTGAGACCCAAAGCTGCGTGGGGGGGACAGGACAGACCGGCCAGGCTTGGCAGAGGAGGGCACAGAGGATGACAGGAACCACGTCAAATACAAACACAGAAACCAAACAGAACGAGCGACAGTAAAAACAACGGCTTCCACTCACTGTGCGATGTGGGGCAGCGCCTGCCGTTGCACCCAAACCTGCTCAGCGTCATGTCAAAGTCAGAAATCACCTGGAAGAGGGGAGAAAACCAAATCCGTGCGTGACCCAGTGCATTCTGCCCCGGCCGGAGCGAGCCCAAGGTGCTGCCACCTGCGAGAACGTGCACCCAGCACCAGTGGTCTGCCGTGGGCACAGACTGGCAGCGACGACGTGGCCGCTCCTGCCAGCCGCGAGCAGAGGATGTCCTCACCCTCCCACCCCGGAGCTCTTATCGCCACCGAATGGCTTCATCCTGCCTGGGCGGAGCAGGGCTCTGGGGACTGGAGCACAGTTACTTCGGAACTGGGGGCCAAAAGGTCGGTCCGGGGGGAGCCACCAGCCCCGTCCTCCCTCTCCTCTGGGGTTTCTCCCTCTCCAGCTGCACCCCTCGCCGCAGGTGCTCCCTCGCGGGGCTGGGAGAAGCCGGGCAGGGGCCGGGGGACGAGGAAGGAAGGAAGGCACAGCTGAGAAAAGCACCGAGCGCGAGCAATGCCCCACCGAGCCGGTACCTGCAGCTTGGCCACCCCCTGCTCCCGCAGGGACTGGATGATCCCCCGCACACGCTCAGGCTGCCGGATCCGGACCGTGGCTTTCTCCAGCTCGGGCACCTGCAGGCAGAGACCCCGCTCGGTGCCGCCCCGGGGGGA
>VZTJ01003624.1:77581-89247 GCA_013397795.1 Orthonyx spaldingii
GTCCCGCGCCCCCCCCGAGCCGCCCCCGGGCCGGTTCCCAGCCCGCAGCCCCGCTCACCACCCCGGCCGCTCCGCTCCGCTCCGCTCGGGCCGCGCAGCCGCGGGAGGAGCGGGGCGGCACCGGGGCGGCACCGGAACGCGGCCGCGGGGCCCGGGGCGCGGGCGGGGCTCGGGCGGCGTTCGGTGGTTGCCGGGGCCGGGGAATCCTCCCCAGCTCCGCCCCGCGATCGCTGCCCGCGGTGGCGTCTCCCTCGCGACCAGCCGGGAAGGCAAAAGAGAAAAGACTAAAAACAAAAACAAAAACAAAACCAAAAAAACACAAACCACCAAAAACCTAAAATAGAATAAAGTCGCCAGCGGGGCCGTTCGTGCCCGCAGGGCTCCCGGCACTGAACCGCAGCCCCCGGAACACTGAGTCACGGAACGCTCACCACTAGCCGATCCTTCAAAGAACCATTCCCCAGCACTGTCAAGGCCACCACTAGCCGATGTCCCCAAGTGTCACATCCACAAGACTTTTAAACCCCTCCAGGGATGAGGATTCATCACTACTGCCCTCGGCAGCCTGTACCAGGGTTGAACACCCCCTTGGGAAAAAAAAAATATACTCCAAAACTTCCAATATACAACCTAGACCTCCGCTGGCACAACTTCAGTGACAAAGCAGCAGGGACAGTGTGTGTGACAGCAGTGACATAAGCTGGACTGTACCTCAGTTTCCTCCTGGGCGAGGTGGCACAGGACACTTCAGCAGCAGTTTGTGCCCACGTTTGGGGGCTGCTACACCTCACACCCCAGCAAAATGTTGCTGAAGAGTTGTCGGGGGATCAATCACACGTCTGGTTTTGCTCCAAGCACCCACCCAGGTCTGGGACCCAGCCTAACCCGGGCTGTAGGAGAAGCAAAGGCTGGGGGCAACCACAGAATGCTGGGCCTGGGTCGCCCCTGCATCTGTGATGTCATCACGGGGCACAATCCAGAACCTGCAAGGGGGTTCAGTGCTGGATGTTTGGGGACAACACCAGAGTGCTCCACACACCTCAGCAAGATCCACTGCCTCTGGCTCCAACGTGGGGGATAGCTTGGCACCTACCAAATATTCATCCTCCAACATGGAGAGGAAGATGAGCGATCGGAGTTGCAGCATCTCCAATGAGCTCCGCCTGGAAGGGAGATTCTGTGATGTGATCATCAGTGTAGATGGGGTGGAATTCAAGGCTCACAAGCTCATCCTCTCTTGCTGCAGTATCTACTTCAGGTCAGTAGTTGAAACACAAGGTGATGGGGACAAACAGTATTCCCTGACTGAGGTCACCCTGCCTCAGCACGTCTCCAGGACTTCCACTTGCACTGAACCTCTCATCAAGCGATTTCCCATAGTCCTTGCACCTCCCTGGACACCAGGATTAATCCACAGCCCAGCACATATCAGTGGCTCTGGCAGTGGTGTTGGAGGAGCCCCAGACACAGCGCAGGGCTGGAGCCTGGCCAGCCTGGTCCGGCTGCCACGGGGCAGCTTTGCCTTCCCCACACCCTGTGACTCTCTGGGGTTCAAGACCAAGTGTTGGTGCTGCACCTGGGTTGAGGCAACCCCACCTTGGTATCAATTCAGGCTGGGGGATGAACAGATTGAGAGCAGGCCTGGGGAGAAGGATTTTGGGGTGGTGGTGGGTGAGAGGCTGAACATGCCCTGCCTGTGTGCACCGGCACCTGGAAACCCCCCGTTGTCCTGGGCTCACCCTCACAGTGTGGGCAGCAGGTGATGGGGGGATTCTGCCCCTCTGCTCCTCTCAGGTGAAACCCCCTGCCCTGCTGCCTCCAGCTCTGGTATGCTCCAGAGGCTGTGTCTCCTTTTTCAAACAACCAGCAAGTAAAACATTAATCAAGAAACCATGAAGCCTCCCAGAACGGCTGCTACCAGTGCCAAAAGTGGTGCCCTGGAGGCAGGGGGAGCACAGAGGATCCAGGGGCAGGGTTTAATGCAGCAACACCATGTTTTCAGGACTCTGTTTACCAACTGGGACAGCGCAGACAAGATGGTCTATCAAATCCCTGGCATTTCAGCTGAAATGATGGGTCTCATCATCAATTACGCCTACACTGGCACAGTACCGATCACGGAGGACAACGTTGAGAGTTTGCTGGCTGCAGCAGATCAGTTCAATGTCATGGGCATCGTCAGCCTGTGCTGTGAGTTCCTCAGTTCCAGGCTGTGCTTTGAGAATTGCATTGGCATTTGCAGACTCACTGACTATTACCACTGCCCCGAACTGCGCGCAGCTGCCTGCGTGTACATCCTGCACCACTTCGAGGAGGTGTCCCAGGTGTCCGAGGAGTTCCTAGACCTCTCTGCCGAGGAGCTGGCACACATCATTGAGAAGGATGAGCTTAACGTGCGGCGAGAAGAAGCCGTGTTCGAGGCTGTGCTGAGGTGGATCGCTCATGACCCGCAGAACAGGAGGCAGCACATCGCCTGCTTGCTCAGCAAGGTGGGTGCAGCGCAGCTTTGGAGCTGTCCCCAAAGGCTGCTGAGGGGGACACCACCAGTGTTAGTACTCCAGCCTCCTCCTTGCCTGTTTCAGGTTCGACTGGCACTCCTACAATCCGACTACTTCATGAACAACGTCAAAGCTCACAAGTACGTGAAGGACGACGCCAACTGCAAAGACCTCATCATCAGTGCCCTGTCCGAAATTTACGACCTGAACTCCTATGGCCAGAGTTCCTCGGTCAACGCCAACCCGCTCACCCGGCCGCGCCTGCCCTACGCCATCCTCTTTGCCATCGGGGGCTGGAGCGGGGGCGGCGCCACCAGCGCCATCGAGACCTACGACGGCCGCACTGACAAGTGGCTGAACATCCCCTGGGAGCAAGAGAGCCCCGTTGCCTACCATGGCTCGGCCTACGTGAAAGGCCACGTCTACGTCATCGGCGGATTTGACGGCACGGATTATTTCAACAACGTCAAGCGGTTTGATCCACTCCAGAAGACGTGGCAGCAGGTAGCACCCATGCACTCCCGGCGCTGCTATGTCAGCGTCACCGTTGTGGACAACTTCATCTATGCCATGGGAGGGTTTGATGGGTACTTGCGGCTCAACACAGCAGAGCGGTATGACCCAGACACCAACCAGTGGACCCTGATCACCCCCATGCACGAGCAGAGGAGCGATGCCAGTGCAACCACGCTGAATGGAAAGGTAAACCAACCCCAGCTTAGAGCAGCTGGGGTTGCAGCATGAAGGAAGTTCACATAAACCTTCACCAAATTCATAATTCTTAAATTCTTAACAATTCATTAAATCCTGGAGCTACAGATAAAAAGCAGCCTGCCTGATATGGCAGAGATGCGACCAGGAATACAAAAACTCTTCCACAGCTGCTGCCCACCTGGTGCCCGACAGCCCTTTTCCTGGCCATAGGTGCAATATAGGCCTGTCTGCTTCATGCAGCTTGGAAAATCAAGAGTCTAAATCTTGCTGGCATCAACTCTTGGCACTGCTGCTACTTCAAACCAAGGACGACAAGATCATTCCCATTCTAAAAACAAAACACCCCAAAAATCCTGCTACACCATTCTTCCAACATATTTCCTCACCAAGGGTCTAACCACCCCACTCTTTCCCTCCTCTCCTGTCCTCAGGTGTACATCTGTGGTGGGTTTGATGGCGATCAGTGCCTCAGCTCAGCTGAAGTGTTCAACCCCAGCACAAACCAGTGGTCCCTGATCGCCCCAATGAGCAGCAGGAGGAGCGGAGTGGGGGTGATGGCGTACGGGAACCAGGTGTATGCGGTAAGGGCCAACACCAGCCAGCACTGCAGTCTTCTGGGTGGCTGCAGTTCCAGGGTGGAGCCGTGTGTTTACATGAGGTTTAGGGAAGTCAGAGCCTTCCCGAGAATGTTATCACACGCTTTTTGGTATGAAAAAGGTGTTTGGCAATGTTTAAGCAGCTGCAGCAAAGAACAATTTCTGCCGCTGCCAACAGCATCAGCAGCACAGAGCAGGGCTTAGGCCTGTTCATCCATTGTTTATCCTCTCCATGGACTACATCCAACCTCTGGAGAACTGTCAAAATTGACAGCTGCATAAAGTGCTTTGGAAAGCTCCTCAGAGCAGGCTGCAATAAGCAAGAGCCATGTTCAGAGATCTCGTGCTCTCCGCCATGCTCAGGCTGCAGCCTGGGAGGCAGGAGCCGTTCCCATCTCACGGGTGCGTGACAGGATCTGGCTGAGGACAAACCCCTTTCAGCTCTGTCCCTTTGGCGTTCACAGGTTGGAGGGTTTGACGGGAACAGCCGGCTCCAGAGCGTGGAAGCGTACAACCCTGTGGTCAACGCCTGGCACGCTGTGCCCTCCATGCTGAACCCACGCAGCAACTTCGGCATCGAGGTGATGGACGGCCTGTTGTTCGTGGTCGGGGGCTTTAATGGGTTCAGCACCACCGTTGCCACCGAGTGCTACGAGGAGGACACCAACGAGTGGTACGACGCCCACAGCATGGGCATCACCCGCAGTGCCGTCAGCTGCTGCGTCGTGCCAGGGCTCTCCAACGTCATGGAATACATCGCCAGGCAGCACTACTACCAGCACAGCTCCTCCATGGACATCTTGTTCACCAGTTCAACTCGGAGCTTGCTGTTGTAAATAGTTCCCCTTAGCTAGGAGTGTTGTGATCAGCCACCACTGGATGCTTGTGTAAATAGTTCTGCGTATCTAATAAAGTCTTCTGAGCATCCCATCATTGGATGCCTGTGTAAATAGTTCTCTTTAGGTAATAAAGTGCCCATGGCAGCAAGGGAGTATGTTCTCTTGTTCTGAAATAGAAACAACTGTAAGGGGCCAAAGGATCATTAGGATTTAAAACTTTCACTCAGACCGAACCTATCAGCCACACCCTATACATCAACTTAAAAAAAAAAAAGCACAACAGAATGCTAGAGAAATAAAAGGTTTATTTTCATTAATTCACCTCTTACAATAAACTTTAGTACAGTGTATTTAAGGTCAAGAACAGACAGCGGGATCTGTTTCAAAGGGCCTATAACACACACTACTTTACCTCACAGGTAAGGACAGGAGTGCTGCTCCCCAGAAAACTGCTGTCCCTCTGATAATATGCCAGGAGAGCAGAGCTGCTGCAATCCACAGTGATATGGACCCACGAGGAGAATCTGACTGTTAATGGTCATCAAACAGCTCGTTAGTTCCACACTCTACATTCATATTAGTAACAGGGTTAGATCCTCAAGAGCACCTGTTTTATCAGATTCCACCCAAGACTGTCAAACAGGAGATGGCTTGTACCCCAACCTAAGGTGGGCAGAGCTGAAAATAAATCCAAGCCACAGACCACTTTCTTACGCTTGCTTTTCAAAGCCCACTGGATGTTACAACATCCTGTTGCAAGGCTATGTGAAGAACAACATAAAAAGTTGTAATTCCCTGGGACTGGGTTTGTTGTCAGCCTCCAGGGTATTCCACAACACGCAAGCTGAGTCAAAAGTTTGGATTTTAATATTTACTGTAGTGGAGAAAAAAAGTCATTGCAATAGTCGAGAAGAATGCTGGGCACAGTTGTCCACAGCACTTGTAACATGTTTGCTTCATCTCTGGAGTGGTCTCCCACTATGTGCAAGGGAGTCTTATTAAAAATACACACAACTCCTGGCAACTAATGGAGTATCCAGGTAGTTATAAAATATTCTGTACACATATGGCCACTGGGAGTTACAGCAGCGACCGCCAGCACCTGGGAGGTGCCACTGGTACTTTTGAGTAGAAAGTCAGAACATGACACGTGTGTTTTGTGGCAGGTATGAGGACAGGTGTAGAGGTCTGATTGTCCTAAGGAGGAAAACTCCCCCACAATGTCCCTTTCCCTCAGTGGGGCCAGCAGTCAGCCTTCTCACCCCTACTGAACACACACTGAGATCCTGCTGACAGCTGACCAGCCACTGGAAACACACGGGAAGAATTCCCAGGCTTTTGTTTATGGGATCATTTGATAAACGCCCAGCAAGCTATGGTGGTCAAGGGCCACAAGAAATTGCTTTGGATTCACAGGCTCATGGGCTAAACTGCAGCCAGAGCCATGAATGCAATTCTCCCAACAACCCATGTGATGCCAACGGATCGTTTGACCTATCAGTCACAAACCACAACAGCGCCACTGGGATTCAAGGCTAAAAAACCCCAACTGTTTAAAACTACCCCAGAACTGGCAGAGCAAACAGGAAGAGCAATGTGTGCTCTGGAGCACATGAGGGGACAGCACGGCACACACGGCATGCGGCTGGCACACACGGGGTACCTGTCACTGGCTCTGGAGTGCTTTTAGAAAACATCACAGCTTGTCCGTCAGCCCAAAGTCCTCCTGGGAAGTGCAATACCAATTTTGCTTAGAAAAACTAAGACTGCAAAGTTTGTTCTGGCCTCTTTGTTGCACAGTGCCATGCATTAAATATTCAGCTCCTACTCCAACCGAAATAACCCATTTTGGTGTTTCTGTCTACAAATTGTCCATATTTGATGATAGGCTACAAGAGGGCTTGGAGAGAACTGTGGTGGTGTGACCTACTGCCACTCTCCAACTGCCTGTTAAATCCCCCCAGCCGGTTCAGCATGAGGACATGAACTCCTCTCTGTTGCTTTGGTGCAAAATCTGGGAAAGTAGCCTAAAATCAGCTCCCACAAACTGCTGTTACATTGATGGATTCAGCACCAGAGGCATTTGCACACTTTATCATGAACTGCTGCAGGAGCAGCAATTCTGCACCTACTCCACCCACGCCTGCAAGAGTTCATGAGCCAGACTCCATAGATCAACCCCCCGCAGCAGCTCTTTGGGGACAGTCACCAGCAAACATCACCTTAAACTCACCTATTTCCTCTTGCATGAAGCCAGCAGCATAAACTTCACCTGCCCCAACAACCCAACAGGCAAAGAAAATACAACATGGTTACCACAGAGGAGTAAACTGAGACAAACTGTTCAGAATTTCAAGTTTGGTAGTTTTTTTCACTAAGGCTGGAGACTCTCTCACAAACAGACAAGTTACTGATACCAAAGTGGCCCATGAACCACAAAGTGGAGCATTAAGGGATGTACACATCAGAGAAACCTTTACACACTGAGTGGTGGAAAGACTTACCCCGAGTTTCAGATATGATCTGGGCTGCCTGTTGAACTGGAAAAGGAGAAGGAGCAGCTCAAGAAGCAAAACAATTAAAACCTAAACAAACCCCAAACTGGTTAAAAGTTCTTTGCAAAGAAGTCACCCACATCAAAACCACCGGCAAATCATCAATGAACCAAGAACAGTAACAGATTTTCCAGAAAGGTTTGTCTACACAGATTTTGTAATACCCAGGTTACTCCTCCCATTCCCTTCCCTAAGACCCTGAGTTAGACTGCATGGGAAAACCTGGAACATTCAAATGAAGGGAAGGATGGGGAGAAACGGAGGTAGGAAATATGCACTGAAACCGTTGGTAAATGAAAGGTTCCTGGAGCTTCTTGGACTGGGGAGGAGTGCTCGGCGGGACAGGAAACTGAGAGGCAGGGATACTCCAAAGGGAATATCCCACATTCTGTTCCCTGGGAGTGCAGCAGGAAGTACTCCAGAGCCAACCAGGGCACTTGCATGTACAGCCACCTCAGAATGACAAAAGGTATTTAAATCAGCTTAAATCTCACTCTCATGGCAAGTGAGAAAATTCAGATATTTGGAGACTCTGAAAGCTCAGCTCTCCCCGTGTGGGAGCACAAAAGTGCCAGCTTGGGGCAGAGCTGCAGCACAGCTGCTGGGAGCCCGTGGGGACAGCACAGGGAAGGCAAAGGCTTCTGATTGTCCGAGACAGGCTGGGAACAGCAGGGGCTCTTCCATCACTTTTCACTAGAATTAAAATATGTGCAACATTTGAGAAATGACCTACGAGTAGCTCAGGCTTCACTATATTCCCGTGAAATAATCCCACTATCACTGATCCACTCTGACAGAACTGAACAACCAGTGTGGGTGGGTGGCTCATTGCTGGTTGTCACTTCTTCGCTCAGGCTGTTGACCCAAGTTTCTACGTTTGAGTCAGACTCAAACCTGCAAATACACCTGAAAAAAAATCCACTGCCTCAAGCTCTTTTTAGCAAGTGTCTTGTGTCCAACCAGTCATCCATTTAAAAATGAACTCTGCAGCCTCTCTACAACACACAGATACAAAATATTAATACACATAGAAACATCCTGAAGTAATTTCATAAAGAAAGATTGTGCTTTTGTTTCATACAGAACTATTGCACTTGCCTCCAGCTTGGGGAAGCCAAGTACACCAACACCAATCCTGTGAAGTTTAGTCACTGAGGAGAGAATCAAAGGAATGTCAAGAGATAAGTGCAAATGAAACAGGTGCTTTCAAGCACACACAAATGTAACCACTAAATTATTAAGAGAGAGATCTTTGATTTTCCAAGTAGAACTGTTAGAGACTAACTCTACAGAAACCCTTGGAACCAAAGATCTGAGGAGAGAAGTAACAGGCTTAATGCTCCCAGAGACATTTCACAGCCCGATACAGGCTACAGCTTTTCCCTGGGCATCATTAAGGAATACTGCTGGATTCATGGAGTGTCTCAATTCCCACCCACCCACAACTGCTGAGCCTCGGAATTTTCAGTACATAACAGATGCTGGTTTTATGCATCAAATCCAATCCACACCCTCATGTCTTATAAAGACACATCAAGCCTAACAAAAGTGTTTATTTCCTAGGCTCATCAGGAGTGACACTGCAGACACTAGCACTCGATCTGGGAGCGTGGCACCCTCCGTAAGCTCAGGGAGTATCGGTGTATCTCCTGCATCTGCCTTTCCTGCATCTGCCTTATTCTATCCTTCTGCCACATGAGGTTCTGCGGCATGGGGTACCTCTGTGTTCCCTGCAGGCACCTGAAGGGGATTCTCACGTGGCAGGCAGTGGCTCTGCAGCGGGGCTGTGGCATTGGGGGCAGGAGCATCCAGCGCTTCCGCTCGGCGCAGTAGCGATAGGCCTCCTTCCTGTACTGCTTGTCAATGTCATCGCTGTTCTTCCAGCCCCCGATGATGAACACGTCGTCTTTGTAGTAACAAATAGCTGCTCCTTCAATGCTCAGGACCTCGGGGGGCAAGGATTCCAGAATTTCATCCGAGGCCCTGCTGGAGATCTTTCCCTTGGCCTCCTCGTTGTCTATGGGGTAACTCTTGGGGCAGCACGATGCCGTGTGGTAGAAGTTGGTGTTGGCAACGGACATCTGGAAGGAGCAATAGTTATCGATGAGGGGCAAGGACTCCACATCCTGCCACTGCCTGGTTTCAGCGTCGTATCTGATAATCACAGCCCTCAGCCCGTCCTCGCTGTCACTGTCAACCGGGGTGCGGGCGGCCACGTACACAAACCGGTCCTCCACGGAGACAGCTTTGACATCCCGCAGGATCTTTGGTGCCGACTCCAGGTTCAGCCATTTGTCCTGCTCAGGGTTATAAATGGCCACATCTTTAAAGCCCGGACTGAAATTGCCGTGTCCACCAATACTGTACAAGTTGCCTTTCACTTCGGTAAGGCCAAAGGAATGCTTCCTGGTGATTAGATTCGAGACCTGCTCCCAAATATTTCTGTTTGGATTGTACCTTTCCACAGTCTTGGCAAAGCCCGGTTCCATGGAGCCAGCCACGTACACGTAGGACTCTGTCACGGCCACGGCGTGCCCGTCCAGGTGGTTGTGGATGTGGGGCAGGTTGACCCACCTGTCCTCGTCGATGAAGTAGCCCACACACTCGCTCAGGTAGTCGCCGCCCTCGGACACGCCGCCGATGACCATGATGACGTCCATGTTCTGGCCGAAGCGCGGCAGCAGCGCGGCGGGGCAGGCCGAGTGCTGCAGGTTCCCAGACTGCAGGTTCTCAGAGCGCAGGGCATGGCTCTCCACGGCCTCGGACACCAGCTTCACACAGGTCTCGTTGCTCGACACCAGCCGCTCGGATTTGACGTGGCGAGTCAGGTACGTGGGTTTCATCTGAGACAATCTTAGCAGCTTAAAGAGATCTTCGAAGTACCTCTCTCTTTCCTCGGGATTTTTCTGAACCCACTTCAAAACAGTCTCAAAGAGGATTTCTTCAGAGTCCACCGTGATCTCTGAGTCTGAGAGCCAGTCTCGGACAAGGTGAAATGGCAAAGTGTAGAACTCCTCATCTTGGATGACTTTGTGGAAGTTTCTCCTGATCATATCCTGCGCTTTGAGGGCCAGTTGATTCAGGGAATACATGTGGGCCAAGCTGTGAACTGCCACACAGTTGGAGAGGTTCAGTTTCTTCTTCAGAAACTCTCCACAGAAGTCCTTTAAACGGGTGAGCAAAAACCTGCAGGACAAACAAGGGAGTTACACATCCCGGGAAGTGTCCAAGGCCAGGCTGGATGGAGCTTGGATCAACCTGGTCTAGTGGAAGGTGTCCCGGCCCATGACGGGGGGGAACGAGATGAACCTCTAAGGTCCCTTCCAACCCAAATCCGTCTGTGATCCTCTGACGCCGTGGCCCGGCCCCCGCCAGCCCCCGCCGCGGCCGCACTTACCTGTCCGCCATCTCCAGCACCTCATGGACGTTGCCGGGGCTCACGCGGATGGTGCCGGTGTACATGAAACCGATAACGGCCTCCACCGTGTCGGGGTCGGGGCCGCCCTCCGAGCTCCACTTCTGCAGCTCCACGCGGCCCGAGCGCGACTCCGCGAACCCACCCGAGAGGAGCGGCGTGAAGTATTCAGTGGCGGCGGCCAGCACGGACCGGTGCGCCCGGTACTCGCGGGCCATGCCCGCTCCGCCGAAAGCCAGCGTGATGTCGCAGTACAGGCCGTGGCGGCGCTGCTCGTTCTGCCGCCAGGCCAGGTCGGAGCAGTGAGCCGGGCACCCGAACTCCTCCGCCTCGGCCTCCCCGTCCGCCCCACCGCCGCGCGGGGCCCCGCGCTCCGCCTCGGCCGCCGGCGGGCCAGGGCCGGGACCGGGACTGGGACCGGGACCGGGGCCGGGGCCGGGGCCGGCCTTCGGGGCAGCGCCTCGTGTGCGAGAGAACACCGGAGCCACGGGGAAATTCAGCAGCGGCTCCGTTTAATCACATCCTTATCAGCCGTGCGGCAGCTCGTACACAAAAGGCTTCGGCAGCCGTTCCATTCTGTTTGCTTTCCTTCGCAGAACTTCTCCGGGGTAATTGCACGGGCTGGGGTAAGAATGGTCTGTGTGTGAAATACAGCCTTGAATTCTGATACCAGCTACAGCTGTGGTGCTGGAATTCCACCATCTCCGTTTATCTTCTAATTTCTAGTGTTAAGAAAAATGAACTTAGTGATAAATACTAAGAGAAAAACCATATATCAAAGTCACTCATGGTGTAAATGTACATTACCAATAGAGGGGGATTCTAATGTGATGTCTCAATTGTCCATTATTAACCTTATTATGTTTAAAGAAAATATATGTATATACACCCCAAACATTCAGATAAACAAGTCTTTGTTGACTACTATCCCCCTCTCTTTGCTTTTCTGCTGCACCATTTATCTTTCATGTTTGCTCTGGAAAGATCTTTTCTTATCTTGTTCCCCCCCTTCCTTCCCTCATCAGACATTGATGTTTTATCTGCAAGCT
>VZTJ01003624.1:99550-115532 GCA_013397795.1 Orthonyx spaldingii
GGGGACAAAGAAAGTAAAGGAGCTCAACATACTCAGGTTTTCTTTAATTTTTTTTTTTTATGATCAGAATCCAATACAAACTTGATGGCTCCAAGAATTTACATGTCCCAAAACTTGGCTTTAGGAGACAGTCACAGGAAAAGCAACAGTTCAGCCAGTGAGGATGGACTGTTGGCTTAAAGCCTATTTACACCCCTTGTCACAGCACAACAAGTCCCTTCTTCTGACTCCAGACAGAATTAATTTTAAAACTTGTGAAAACTCAGAGCTGATCTACCTGCTGATGCCAACTTGGGCTACTGCTGAGTTCTTTCTGGATTTGGATCAAAGGTAAACAGCATTAAGGATTGAACAGGACACTGTTACTCTGGTTTGAACAAAAAAAAAAAAAACAAAAAACAGTCCTTGTTCTCCAGCCCTACACACTAACAGATCAGATTCACTGCAACATGACTTGTCATTAGGGAAGTGTTTACTCTGAAAATTCTGTTTATCTTGCAGGGGGTACCACGAGTGTTCCCAGGAACACCAAAATGCAGACCCAGAGAGAGGATCCTGTTTGTCTGACAGCACACAAGCAAGAGTCTGAGAATTTCTCTTTTACTGTCCCTCCTCATGATAAGGGAGGTAACTTGAAGCTCTACTTTGCCCCAGTTCAGCAGTTTATTCTCACGCAGTACAGAGCCCAACAGAGTCTTAAAGTCCCTATAAAATAACTTCACTGAGCACAAGCTTTAATGGTTTGCTGGACTGATAAGGAAACATTTAGTTCACTTGTGACTTTTCTGTACTTTCCAAACCTGGTAACCAGGGCCCCCGCACTACTTTGCTTCCCTTTGAAACAAGATACCAGTTATTGGTCACAATTAGGGACTCCTTTTGGAAAGCAAAGGGAACAGAGCTATACACTATGTGCCTCGGGCTGCTCTTCTCTGTGATGGTTGTGGCAGGGGGGAAGGGAAGAAAATATAAAGTTTGTTTGAGACCTGGCCCTCTCTCCCCCAGAAACAGGAATTATTTGTGCAAAAGTATATGAGATCTGCACTTGAAAAACCAGATGAGAAGTTCACATGGTGACAGCTAAATATGCTGGGCAGGAGGGAAGGACCAGACAACACAGCAAACTTTCGGAGAGAAGAAACAGCAACAAAACTAAGAACTAAAAAAGTCAGCTGCCAGCAAGGCCAGGCACATTCAGCTGGTCACACGGGTCCTACCTGAACCAGGTCTTGAGGCTGGGATTGAATCTGTTAAAGAAAGAATCACTCATGCAACAGCATGACAGAGCTGGCTGCTGCCAGCCCACTGGCCAGGCACCAGGCAGGTGCTGCAGCAGTCCTCCTCTCCACAGCACTCGGGGCTTTTGGGTTTGCTCTTGTTAAAAACGAAACAGACTGGAGCCCTGTCACTGTACTTCCTCTTGATGTGCTGTTCATGAACATCCCAGATCAGGGCAACTCTGACCCATCCTGTGGATGAGCTCATGGCACAAGTGAGCTGCTAAACCACCTAGCTACACTCAAGACAGAGAGGTAGGTACCACAACACTGCTTCCCTTTATAGTCAGAAAAAAAAATGGTTTGTCTCATGCCCATCCTGCCTTTGGGAACAGCAGAGCATTGCCAGCAGCACTCCCAGGGCTGCACTTACCAAGAGGTGCTGTTGGTTTTGCCTTCTTAGCTGGAGCAATACCATCTGGTTTGGACTCGGAGAAGGAGGCGGTTCTGCTCGGTGCTGGAGTCTGAAAGATTCAGAAGCCAAGTCAGTGAGGGACAGTGCCCCAGGTATGGCCTGGAGCACAGAGGGGGAGATGGCCTCACTTTGGCTACACTGGTCTACTACAAAGAAAACCAAAGCAAATGAGTCTTCAGATAGGACCATTTCAACTGAATGACCCAGCAGGTTCAACAGCCACATTGTCAGCTTTGAGAGGCCACGTTTTCTGCACGAGTGAGACGGGCGTTGGGGTGGCCTCTCCTGATAAACCACGCAGGTAGAGCCACGTTTGTTTTTCTAAAGCTTCCTACAAATACGCCAGTGGCCAAAACCTGTTTCCAGCCTGTGTGGCCAGGGGCAGCTGCCACGTCCCCTTTCAGAGTGGGAAGGAACTCACCGAGGGGCTGCCGCTGGCGTTGAGGAGGAAGTTGGCGGTGTGGGCGGCGGCGGGCGGCTGGTTGGGGATGGGCCGGTGGCCCAGCGCCATGCCCACGATGGCTGTCATGTGGGTCTCCGTGCCAAACACATGGATGGGGATCCCCGTGGTCTTCCCTGTGGATGGACACAAGAGCAGTCAGCCTCCTCAGGGGAAAGCTCTGCCGAAGTGAAGTGTTTAACCTCGAGAAAGCTCAGCTGAAAGCAAGTGGAAGAAACGAGATGCAAGAACAAAACTTAAGGAAAAGCTTGGTCCTTACCAACTTCTCCCATGACACGTAGCCCTTCCTGGTAGTTTGGGCCTCCTCTTCGTACAAAGATCCTCACCTCATGCTCCTTCAGAGGGCCTTGGTAATCCTTAATTGCTCTCACAATGCCCTAAAAGAAACACATAGGACAGGTGATCCAGGCAGCCAGACATTTATCGTGTCCCATCATCTCAGGAACTCCTGGAAGAGGTGGACTATGAGCCTCAGCCAAACATGGAATTGGGAAGAAGGGCCTGGGGCTGACAACTGGGTGTTTGCTGATGTTTGTGACTGGTCACTTACTTTAAAGGTGGCTGCTACATTGGTGAAGTTCGCAATGCTGCCTCCGATTATCAGGATCTTCCCTGAGGGAAGAAACATGGGTAAATAAAACCATTTCAAGAGCAGAGTACTCCAAGATCACAAAGCAGTTAAGGACATAAAGTGAAACAAAGCTGCAGAGTAGCCAGCTGTGTTTAGCAGAAAAAAAAACAAACCTAAAGCAGTTGTGTTTAGTAGAGCCTGGAAGATAAGAGCTTTGTACCAAGCAAGAATGTTTGATAAGGATCTCTCAGGCCCCATAGAAAAGCAGAAGTCCTCTTTTGAAGCCAAGAGCTGACAGAAATCCATCCCTGATTCCTTCAGAAGGCAGCAGTACACTGAAGGCTCTGCCAGGGAGGGCTAAGCATAGTAACAGCCCAGATTTGTCCAGATTTTTCTGCCAGACACGGCTTCACAGCTTTGGAATTGCAGCATCTCCCTCACCTTCTGGGTGCTTCTCTCGGGTCATGAGGGAGAGGATGGTTTTAGCATAGTCATAGGTCTGCTGCTCGCTCGGGGCTCCTGAGTATTCCCCGTAGTTCGCCAGTTCATTCACACCCCCCAGGTCACAAATGGTGTCACTGTAACAAAGAAAAAATGGCTATTTAAGAGATTAGCTATAATTTGAGTCACCATAAAGGTCCTAAAGTATTCCAAACCCCTGGGGAAGTGCAACTCTTAAGAGGGACAGTGCTGTCTGCTGAAAACAGAGCTGTTCTGCTTTTGGTGCCAGTCAGACTACTCTTGTCATGCTCCCCAGATATAAACTCAGTGACCACTACAACATTACCCTCAACAGCTTCCAGCTAGCTTGTTTCTTTACAGGTCAGAACGGAACTGTATCTCTGTACGAAACTGTATCTAACCCTAACCCTCCCAAAATTAACTGTCCTAGGGGACACTATGTTCCATAGCCTGGTGAGAAACCTGTACAGCATCCAAAGGAGGGCAACGAGGCTGGTGAAGGGCTTGGAACACAAATCCCATAAAGAACGACTGAGGGAGCTAGGGTTGTTTAGCCTGGAGAAAAGGAGACTCAGAGGTGACCTTATCACTCTCTAGAACTATCTGAAAGGTGGTAGTAGTCAGGTGGGGGTCGTTCTCTTTTTCCAGGCAACAACCGACAGAACGAGAGGACACAGTCCTAAGCTGTGCCAAGGGGAATTAAAGTTGGATGTTAGTAAAAGGTTTTTTACTAAAATAGTGATAAAGTACTGGAATTGTCTGCCCAGGGAGGCGATGGAGTCACCATCCCTGGATGTGTTTAAAAAAAGATTGAATGTGGCACTCAGTGCCATGGTTTAGTTGAGGAGGTGTTAGGGCATGGGTTGAACTTGATCTTAAAGGTCTCTTTCAACTCAGTGATTCTGTGATTATGAAGAGATCCCAAACAGTCACAGTATGGGAAAAATGGCTTTAGAAGAGTCTGCTTTCCAGAGGAGGCAGCAATTACGTTCTCCCAGCACTTTAAATCCTCCCCCTCTGGAAAGCTCGTTTCCATTACCTGTACACCACTGAAGCACCACCACCAGCCACCATGGTCCAGATCCTGCCTTTGGGGTTCAGGATGGTCAGCTTCAGGCTGGCCCCACTCTTGGCATCCAGGTCAGCAATGTAGGCTTCCTGCAGAGAGAGCAGCACCACCTCAGCTTCCTCCTGCACCTGCCTTTTCCATCTCAAGGGTTCACAGTGCTGGGTGCACTTGGACACACAGAGCAATCACATCTCATCAGCAGAGCTATAAGCACAGCATTTGTTTGGCCTGACAGAGGCCCAGCTCCATCCCTCGATTACATGACAGTCACAAAATCTGAACAGAACTGTAAAGTCTGTTCTGGCCTGGTCTGACACTGAGACCTGAGGAAATCTAAAAGTCATCTCACCCATGGTGACCACTCTGGCTGTGCTGCAGCCAGGAACATAATCACTGAGAGCTGTAATTTGGCTCAATATGGTGCTTCTGCAGCCCAGTGTGCCAGAATGCTAAACAGCACTTCATCAGAGTTCATTAACATTCCCAGCAAAGACTCTGCCATAACAACCTTCCCAGGGACTTGGAGAGGGATGATTCAGAGACAAAACCTGAACTAATCCTTTTAAGAGCAAATTGAGTTGAGTGTTGGCATCCAGCAAGCTACATGGAAAGGAACAGCTAAATGGATTTCCTGGCCACAGTACAAAAACCTTCCAACTGAAGCATAATTAGAATTATTAAAATGAAAAAGTCAGGACAGAAATCTTTTTGGAGAGAGAAGAACAGACCCCTGAAATAAGTAACAGAATAATTAAGGAGAGAGCTCTACTTCCAACAGCCTCTGGAGCTGCTGGGACCTATGTCTGGAGCAGAGCTTGTGCATCCAGCAGTAGAGACCCAGGGAATGTGGAGAGGGAAATGGCTTTCCTTCTTTAGCTTTACAACAAAGTGCTGCCTGCAGGCCTCATCTTGTCCTCACTTTCTGGAAAAACAGGTGTATTAAAGTCTTAACTTCTTCCTTAGCAGTTTCAGAGATGGTGATTATTTTTTCTGGATTCTCACTTGGATGCAGCATTTGCACACAGCTGCTGCTGTGCTCTCCCAGCTGTCACTGAAACACTGAGGGAGCATCAGCTCCCACGGGGCTCCCAGTAACCACTGCTCCAAGAGAAAAATGGTGATGCTGAGGGGAGCAACGTGGGCAGGAACCACAGAAGGAAGCTCTGCACAGGCACAGAGCTCTGGCACACAGCTGAGGAACGTTAAATATCAGCCTCCATTAAAAAAAAGTCATTTCTGAATTAAAGAACTGACCAGACAGAGCTGGGAAGCAAACACAGTTCAGAGTGTGATTCTGAGCAGTCCTAAGTCTACAGCTACCTGTGCACAGGTTATCATGGACAGCACTGCCCAGGTGCCTGAGACACAGCAACAAAACCACTGGAAACAGGAATGCCACGGGCATATAAGCAAGGAGGAATTCAGGACACAATGAAGGAATTTCAGCTGTCACTTGCCTCAGGGTAAGCTTCCCTGCCAAAAGGAGGGGGGAACTCCACATCTCCCCACTTCACTTTGCAGATGTAGTCAGCCGTGGCGTCGATCTTCGCAGCCAAATCAAGGATGTAAACACCATCCTTTGTCACCACTGCAGTGAAAAACATCACAATTAGCTCTGGTTTGTACAGAGACACATTACAGATTTACTCCAACATCTGGTACCACACAGAGATCACTGCAAAAGCTGGGTGACTGCTTCCCCTGGCACTGGGCAGTATCTACCAGCCCCAGCAAGTTCCCTGAGGAATTAACCAGTAACTGTGGCTGTGGCCCAGGCTCTGTCTCAGGGGTTGCTTTGTTCTAACACTGCAATTTTTACATTCTTCAGTTCTCCCTTAACATTCTTTTCAAGGGAATTTTTCATTTCCTCATTTTTAATTCACTGAATGAATAGCTCAAAGACATATCAGTGCCACTTCCGTACTTCTGCACACGGCACCTGGTGCTGTTGTGAATTACAGAACCCAAGGAAGGATCAAGAACACTTTTCAGTATTTCAGAACAGAAAGTTCTGCTCCCAAAAATATCCATTACCTAATGGATTGATCTCGAGGTACGTAAAATACAGATCTTCATAAAGGTTGAACAGGCCACAGATGAAGCTGGCCAAGATGCTGCAAAAAAAAAAAAAAAAAAAAAAAGAAAAAAAAAAGCAACACAAGTTAATGAAAGCAGCCAAATCTAAGTACAGCCTGCTCTGTTTGTTGGTATTAGAGGCAATCTGCAAATCCACTCGGCATCAATTTCTTTCATTCTCATTCATCTTCTCTGGATGGAGCCTGGGTGATGGATGACTCAAGTGAAGGAAGACCTTGATGACTCATCTTAATTATCCTCCACCCAACTCTGCTGAGGACACAGTTGCTCACAACTGTCAGAGCTGTGCAGTCTGATTTATCTCCCCACAAGACAGAAGTGCATTGTTGCCTTCCTGCTGATACCCATCTTTGTCAGATCTGAGCTTCGTTAGCTGTGGTGGGGAGGAGGCTGCAGTGAACTGATGGAGTGACAGGCTCCTCCAGCCCTTCAGTACTGCACAATGTCAGCAAGGATTATGCTGTGTTTGGAAAAATCATGAGTCATATTAGGATAACTAGGTATGGGCATCTAATTGAGGGAGATGCAGAAGCCTTGACATCTACAGATAAGCCTGCAGGAGGAAGAACAGGAGAGTAACTTTGGAGACCAGGCCAGAGCACGGGAGAGGGAAGTTCTGAATTAGCAGTCAGATCCACATCTCATCACCATTTCACTAAACAAAAGAAACTTCTATGCTGGCACAAAGGATCAGAATTCAGTACATGTCTCCAGCCTCAGGGTGAGACCTGAGCAGGCTGACAAGTGCTGCTGCCAAGTAAAGGCTCAGCAGTAGGAAACCTTATTTTTGGGTTTTACAGGCAGCTCAGATAAGGTCAGAGAGCTTGGATTCAGGATGTATGGCATATTCTGGAGAGCAGCAAGAAGGGCAGGCTAGTGAGCTTCAGGCTGAACAAAATAGAGGGATGTGGCACTGAGATAAAAGAAAGCAGCTGCTGCATGGCTGGTCCTGCTCAGAACTGCAGCTCTACTTACTCCTTCTTGTTAGCTGGTGCATGCTGCAGGAGATGCTTCTTCACATCTGATTCACTGAGCTTCTCATCCACTGCCACGAGCAGCTTCTGAGCTTTGGCATCCACATCTCCCACATCCACACCCCCTTCGTGGTGGAAGAGCACGTAGTCTCCCTCACGGGCAGCATAGATGCACACGTAGAACTCTTCCTCCTGTGCCACAGAGCAGGGAAAAGCATTAACCAGTGACACCCAGAGAAGACCCTGGAGAGGCTCTTGTGCCAGTGCTGGGACTGGGGCAGCTGAGGCCATTGTGGGCTTCCCAAGGAGCTGGAGTGGCCCTGACACTGCCCAGGGGTGTGCACCAACACTGTCAGCTCAACAGCACACTCCCAAACTTCTGCTTTCTCCACTGTACCAATCCAGCTAAGCATGCAAGTCCAGAGGGATTTAAAAGTCCTCTTTAATGCTTTAATGGTGTACTCACCTGTTTGTGAGGGACAAAGGGTTCGATCAGAAAATTCTTTAGGATTCCCTTCGCATTTGCAATCTGGGGACAGAAAACAAGATAAACACCCTTAACCACTTGTCCAGCACATTTGTGACAGCACAAGGAAAGCTCTGAAAATTAATCAGCACTGCTCTAAAATTGTTCCCTTCCAAGCACCTCTCCACTGTGCCTCCTTGGGAACCACTCCTCTCTCTCCAGCACAGCATTCAGCACTGTCACCCCAGGATATCTGGTTACAGGAGTCGGTCACCTTTCCCATTCCTAACAGGACAGAGGGGTATCAGAATTACACCAGGACAGCTGCTCTGCTCTCCTGTCCCAGAGACAGCACTGTCACACAGTAAGACACAAGGGTGTGAGCTGCTCTTGGAGTAGGGGAAAATTCAGAAGTGAGGAATTCCTGAGCTAGTGGCAGAAGCAGAGGCCTCAGAGTAGTGCTCACCCTGAAATGGTATCAGGGAGCACGGAAGAGCAAGAGAATCCTTCAGCCTCTTCTTATGGGTCCAGAAACTGTTCTGTGTAGGCACTTTCCTGTTATCCAAACCCATGTTCCCAGGCTCAAGAGACACTTGGGGACACCAGTGGTCCCAAGCCCATGACCCAGTCCTTGCTTTAGATATGGTTGTTTTATTGTGCTCAAGGAGTGATTTCCACACCCATCGTTTTCCCAACGGGAAGCACTCCAGATGCAGCTCCTGCTGTTTCCCAATTCTTCAGGCAGCTGCACTGGCTCAGAGCTGAAGCCAGCAGCAAATCAATCCCAGCAGGGCCAAAAGCATAAATTCCTTGCGGCAGCACAACTCCACCAGTTCCCAACACACGGCAGCAGGGATGGCAGGCACTTCATTATCATTAGCACTGCACTGTCATTCCCAGCAAAATAAATATTACAGGGCAGCACTGAGTTAAAAAAAGGACCTGAAGTAACACTCAATCATCAGCCAAAACACACAGGCTGGCTGCAGCAGAGGACCAGTTTATCACAGCTTTTATACTGTCCTGGGAACAAAAGAGAAACACTCACCGTGGTTTCCTGGCCCAGGCGCTGCTTCAGCCAAGCCTTCACCTGATCCAGAGTGAGGTTAATCCCAACCAGTCCAAGCTTCCCACGTCTCTTGATGAGCTGATCTGGCTTCACCACTAAACGCTACAAAGGTTGGGCAAGAGATTTAAAGACGAAGCATTAGAAAGTGACTTTGGTCCAGTGGTTCTGTGCAGATAGTGAAGTAAAAACTTAAATCAGTTCTGCACAGCACATGTCCTTGCGAAATTCCTTTAATCTTGGCAAACCCAGCTCCTGGTACAATATGCCTGCAGGTTTGGGTTTTTTCACGCTGTACTTTGAGAAAAGCTGCCTTGTTTCTACTCAGCTGTGAGCAGACATCAGAGGCTGAGGTGACAGTTTGTTCTGGCTCTTTCTGATGAAAAAAACCCAATGAGAGTCATGGCAGACAGTTTCTCACACACACACATAAAAAGCTCCTGCTGTCACTACACTTTGCTCATGAGACTGCCTAGAGCCAGGGTCATGCACGTTTCAGTCAACTGACCATGGCTGTTTATAAGATACCCATGGAAAGCTGCTCCTGGGTTACACACATCTCTAGCTTGCAAATATCTTTTTAAAAAACCAAACTAGAACTGGGTGCCATTCTCCTGTACCACTGATATGTCCTGGAACTTCAGCAACTTAAGAGTCAGAACACACCGTGCTGCAGTACAGGACACTGAGCATGGTCTTGCTGCTGGACCCTGAAGTCCTTTCCAGCCTTACAGAACCTGCCTTAAAGGCCCAAGAGCATCCTTGCTCCCTTCTGACTTCCTGCAAGGCTTTTAGAAGCACTGCTGATCTCTTTCTGCAGTTCACTCAGGCACTTGAGCATGGAACATTTAATTAGTGCAGGCTTCTATCAGTCAGTCAGTCAAGGACTATGAGACATTCATGTTCTCCAGCCAATGACTTAATATAATTAAGCACTGGAAAGGAGCCAGCTTGGACAGCTAATAAAAAGAGCTCTGGGTATGTTTTCTCTACAGAAAGTGTGAGGATATGAGACACAGAGATAAAAGATTTTGCACTGAAAAATTTAAAGAAGGAAGCTTTCCCTGACAGTTTGCTTGGATTCAAGAAAACTAAGCATTGTCCTTACTGGACATAAAAGCCAGACACAGAGAGCACTCCCTGATTTCAGAGAGCAAGGCTTTGAGAACAGGGACTGACATCTCTGTCTGAACCAGTCCCCTTTACCTTCTGTGCATTCATGAACAACTTATTCACAGCTATCTCTGCTCCTGTGTTTCACAGTCTTAAAGGAATAATCAGCCCCCCATGAGATGATACTGAGCATTGAAGCAAGGCTTGTTTTTTCATCAGGGTTGGGAGAGCCTGTGGCAGAGCAGCAGCAGCGACCAGCCCTCTGGGAAGGGTCTGGAGCAGTGCTCAGGTGCTCCAGGAAGGCAGATGCTGCTGTCCCTGTCCTTACCTCGCTCAGGAGCCACGGGTGGTCCTGCGTGAGCCGTGCCCAGTCCGTGGCTGGGGTGACCCGGGCATACTTGAAGCGGTTCTGGATGGCAGAGGACGTGCAGATGTACTTGTACAAGAACTCCTTCCCCGTCTGCTCAGAGATGGCTTTGGCTGACATGGCTACCTAGTCTGGATGGGGAAAAAACCAAAAATCCATCAGGAACAGAGACCTGTTCTGGCCAAGAACTCCACATCACTCAGCTCAACACGAGCCCAAAGCAAACCAAAGTCTCCCCATTACACATAAGATCATAAAACTCCCCTGATAAGCAAGCACTATTTGTGTTCTTGGTTCCCCATTCCCCTGCCATGTACACTATTTTCATCCAGCCTTGTCTGCAGGGAAAGGCAGAATCCCTGCAGCTTGTCCCAGCCACCACCAAGCCTTTCCCAAACCCACAGCTTGGAGCATCCCCTCACGTCCAGGGCAGTGTCCATCTCTCTCCAACATCACAGCACCCCAGGTTTGCTGCTGGAGGGTCTGTGTGACACCTACCACTTCTGCTGGTGCAGTTCCAGGGAGGGAACCCCTCCCTCCCACCCACCTCTCTCAGGCATCCCATACTCCCAGTCAAGCCTGACTGCAGGCACATCAGCAATCCCCATCCCTTTTCCAAAGAGCAAAGAAAACACCACCAGGATTACCAAAACTAGAATAGGTTTACATCATTGTTTTTTCTTGTTTCAGAACCAGGTATCTTGGAAAGAGTGTCACACCTAACAGAACAAGATGCTCAAGACAACAACAAAGATTAAGATTAGACAGTTTGTTTTGGTTTTGGGTTTGGTTTCTTTTTGAGGAAAATTCCTAATTCAGTCCCTTTCCTATGGATAGTTTTCTTCTCTTTTCGAGTACATTCCAAACTGATGCAAGCAAATGATTTCTGACCTCAGGAGTGTGACTATTCTTTTTGATATACAGCAACAAAGTCAGAGGTGTCAAAGATTCAATTACTTTTAGCTGTCACAAACACTTATTTAAAAGAATATTTCATCCCAGTGACCCTGTCTGCATGTGTCACACATCAGAACTGAGTGCTGTGAGCAGTTTGGTATGTCTGGAGGGTCAGACTGCTGACAGGGAGGCTCAGACAGCAGCTCCTGCATTTTGAGTGACTGGGGTCATGTCACTGTCCCCCAAGCACAGCCAGTGTGGCAGGAAACAAAAGCACGCTTGGGATGGGTTCTGGGAGAGCTGCAAAGCAGAGGTGCATCAGCACAGAAAAGAGGAGCTCAGATTCCATCTGAGCACCTGGACAGCCAAGAACTAGAACAGCTCAGTAAGACCACCTGCCCTCACAAAAGATACCCCACTTCAGACCCACAGAGGGAAACAGTTTACAAATTCCAGTTATTTCTTGTGCTGCCCCCTGCGCAATAACCATTAGCAATCAGCTGGGCTATTCATCCCAAACACAGAACAGCCAGCGATTAACTAGCTATGATTAGAAATAAAGAACTTTCTCCCTAGAGCAGGAAGAAGGAAGTTTGGTCCATCCCAACTTCAGTAGGAGGCAGGTTGCATTCCCTGAGCTTCCAGAACCAAAGTGGTCAGACTGAGTAAGTGCTGTTACTGAAAGCTGATAACTAAGCCTAAGGACCAGCAGTCAACTTTGTCACTGACATCTTTTCAAATGCAATTCCAAGGTTAAAAATCACAAAGGCAAAGCTACAGCAGGGGCAAAAGACAAAGAAGAGTGGGCCTGCTTTCAAAGAGTTCTGATGTAAAACCTGAACACGATTGCAGCGCAGCTCCCAGTTTAATCCCGTTTCAAAATGGGATCAGGTGATGTTTCTGCAGCACCCCACTTTCATCAGAACCAACCCCTGCTCCTCTCACCAGAAACACCTGCCCCTAACACTGCCTGCTGAAACAGCCCCTGTTGGTTTATTAGCCCAGTGCCAAAGCCAAGGTGGCCTGAGAAGAGGGGAGCTCTTGTGAGCAGTCAGAGGAGCCCAACCACCAAACCCCAAAGCAACATCCCAGCCTGAGCCTGCAGGGACACAGACATGCTCCCATGGCACCACAGCACTGCCCGGCCTCACAGCTGCACACACACAATTCATCTGTGCTGTAGAGCCCAAAACTTTCCACTGGAATTTGTGCTTTAAGCAGAGCTATTTCTGAGAGCAAACCCTGCTCCCCACACTACCTGCAGCCACCATTTGTTCTGCCTGGGAGGAAGCTGCAATACTCTTGCTTCAAACCCCTCTGAAATCCATCAAATCCACAATCTGCTCAGGGCCTGTCCCAGAGAAAGAGCGTCACATTTCACTGCAGCACGAGCAGATGGGTAAAAGAAAATGGCAAACATATTTCTTTTTAAAACCCAAGTATTTGTCAGCTCTCCAGGGTGTCACAGAGCCCCTGAACAGCACCGCAGAACTTCAGTCCACATTTACAAATTAAACCACTCAGGCTGATGCTGGTTATGCCAACAAACACCCTGCAATTGCAGGAAGCTGGATTCAGCGTGTCCCTCAGATCTTATTAAAAATAGTCCTGTAAAAAATCCTCAGTGGGAACAAGTGGCATACATGGGATTCCTTAAACCTGAGGGACACAAAAAGGATCTCTTCCTCTCTCAGAACCATTTCTGGTCTTCTTTATGCTGCTCTGTTTGGCTGCTCCCCTGGTTTCCCTCCCAACTTCATCACCTCATTTTTGCAGTAACACTACTGGGGTAAAGAAAGGAAACTACACAATTCTTACAATAGCAGTAGATGAAAAATAACATCCTTGTGTCATGGCAACAGAACAGCAGGAATGAGGCTGCTCTGACCTTATCTGCCCAAGTTTCACATTTCCTAAACATTAGCAAGTCTTTAATCACACCCCTCACTCAGTTTTTCCACTGTTCTAACCCTGCCTTTCTCATGGGACAGAGAGTACAAAGTAATTGCTTCAGTCTGCTGAACTGTTAAGCGAAGAGATCAGCAGGAAAATAATCCACAGGGCATCAGCAATTCCTGGCTGTGTGTGCTCGTGCAGGTCCCTTGACAACCAGGGAGACCCGATCAGAGCAGGTCCATTAACTCACTGCATCTGTTCTGCAAACATCAAGCAGGGGCACGGACTCCTGTCACTACAGAGGAACTGAATCTCCCCATTTTCCCAGGAACGAGACAGGTTCAAACTCTCATCTGTCAGAATAATCTTATTTTCAGTCATGTTTAGTGCCTGCAGTGCTGACGAGAGCAATGGCTGCACCTCTGAAGTAAAACTTGGGAAAAAAGTTCATTTCTCTGCCCAAAACACAAGCTGTGGGATAAGAATGTTCTCTTTCACTGCTTCACACCCAGACACTGCTCTGTTCAGCATTTAAGAGCCAAGACTGACCTGCAATTTTCTCAGCACTTCAGGTCCCAGACCTTGCACCCACCACACACAAGAGCAGATTCATGTCAGCAGCACAAGTGCCACAGATGTCCACGAACGATTCGTGTTCATTTACTGAGGCTCCCTGCAACACCTCAAAGACCTTTCTCTCATCATCCATGCCCACTGATTCAAAACAAGCTGGATTCCAGCCATTGTTAGCAAGTCCAGAGCAAGTAAGAGACACGGATTAGATCATATTTTCGGGAGCTCAGCAGCACTTATTCCCTCAAAACATCACCTGTCAAATAGATGCAAAGAAGTTGATGCTTGAGGAAAGTTTCCTGAGTGTATTGACAGAGAAAATCAGCGGGATGATGGCAAGGCAGGCAAGAGTCCTCGAGCTGGATGTTGTGTTTGCTGTGACACAACTGATACATCTGCACCAATATATCAGCAACCAGCTGAAGGCTGCATGCAACAAATCCAAAGAAAACACAGACTGAGAAACAGGGAGGCATTCCTGACGCAAAGCCCAGGTAAAGTCTCCCTGACTCCCAAGAGATCAGTGATGTGGCATTGCTCAGTGTGACACGGTGTGCTCTGCAAGGGGAGGAAAAGTATTACAGACATTGATTTAGTTTGTTTTTCTTCAAACTAGAAGAGGAGGTGTAACTCGGCTTCACCAGTCTGTGCTCACACAGACTGTGGTGCTCCTCACACATGGAATTCTCTGAGATCCGGGTTGGCACCATCTTCCAGTCCCACCTGAGCAATGCTTCTGCCAGGAGGAAAGGACTCCCTCTGCAATGAAGACCTGACACCCGCTCTCCCAAGAACTGTGTCAACAAACCCACACCATAACGCAGCCTCCCCCCTCCACCCCAGGTCACTTATTAACACAGTTCAAGCTCAGCCAGTATTTTCAGCCCACGGCAGCACAAAAAGTTACATCAGCTCCCACCTGGCAAAGCCGTGTGTTTCATCAGAGGATGGTGAGGGCTCAGTGCCGTGGCCAATGTGAGGTCACGGTCCCGCAGCTGCGGTTGGGAAACGCTGTGCGGGGTGATGCAAGCAGGTGCTGCATGCCCAGCTCTGGGGGAGGCTCCCTGCACACATGGAATCGCTGAGAAAAACACGGCAGCCAGGGAGGAGCACGGACCATGGACTGGTTACATGTGGCTAACAGAGAGCAGCAGACAGGCTCCCCACACCTGGTGGGCACCCAGTGCCACAAAGTGGGAATTTGGGAATCGTGTCATTAAAGATCATCTTCTGCAGCCTTGGGGCTTCTTAACAAGCTTATTCTTTAAGTCATTTGCACAGTGTATGGCAGTAACGGGTTCCCTGGCCAGCATGGCTGGGTAGGACTTAAAGCTGTGGCTGTCCTTGTTTGGGAACCACTTCAGACAGTGCTGAAACAGTGGGAAGAGCCCTGATACCTGGAGAGAGCTGCAGAGTCTCACATGCAGGAAACCCAACGGGGTTTGGGTAACAGCACTGGACCGCAGAGCTGACACTCTGAGCTCCAAACCCAGCCAGGGATCGGAAAGAGCACAGACACCTACAGCCAGGACAGTCAGGGTGCACCTCAGTTTTCAGCCTTTAGACACGACTGCAGACAGCAAACTGTTCAACAGAGAGAAGGGAGAGTCTGTATAGCAGGATGAGAATTTCGAAAGCAGCAAGACAAACAGGAGGTGTTTGCAGGCAGCAAACAGGAGAGCTGGAGCACAGCCAGATGTCCCGGGAAGGGAGCGACACACGGGCTGTGCATGCTGCTGCTCGTACGGGAACAGCGAGATCCCGGCGCGGGGCTGCTCCTCCAGGTTGACCACCAAAGGATTTCCCTCACAGCAGGGGATGCAAGTGCTTTGGCCAAAGCCGCCTTGGACCAGGGGCGAGAAACGCGTGAAGCCGGAGCCCTTTCGCTGCCCCTTGGTAATCTCTGCGCTGTGCCCACCGCACACCGCCCGTGCCCCGGAGCCGCCCCAGCCACCGGGACACCAGCGGGAATCAGCACCGCTACCGGGAGACCCTGGCGGAGCGGCGGCAGCATCGTCTCCCGCAAGGTCAGGGCGGCCGTGCAGGGGGGAGCGAGGGGCTCCGCTCCGGACCGCACCGGGCCGGCCGCCCCCCGCTCCCGCCGGCACTCCCGCTGCGCTCCCGGGGCTCGCCCGCCCTCCCGCAAGCGTTCCGTGCCGGAGCCAGCCGGGACCAGCGCGGCTCCCGGCCCGCAGATCCCCCCTCCCGGCTCCCGCTCCCGCCCCAGACGCGTGGGCGCCGCAGCAGCGCGGTCGCGCGAGGCCCCGCCATGTGCCGGG
>VZTJ01003624.1:115892-152739 GCA_013397795.1 Orthonyx spaldingii
GTGACCCCCCCGCGCCGGACCCGCCGCCGCTGACGTCACCGCTCGTGATGACGTCACCAGGCCCGCCGCCCAGCGGGACCGGCGGCGGGACCGGGGCGGCGGGACCGGGGCTCCGTGCCCAGCGCCGGGACACGCCGGGAAACCTCCCCCGGGCGTGTCAGGACCGCGGGGGCGGGCGGTGCCCGGTGGGACCCGCGGGACCGCTGGAGCCGCTTCGCCGGTGCCGCTGCGGGATCCACGGGGACGCGGCCAGCGGGACGAGAGCGCTGTGACGCTCACGGAGCCTCCCGCAGCACCGGGTGCGCTCGGGGAGGGTTCGTCCTGGCTCGCCGCTGTTTCGTTTCCTCACCCGCCTCTCGCGGCAGCCGCCGCTCCTCTCCCGCTTCCCAGGAATTCACCCCACATCCCCTTTTCCCTGGTGTTTCCAGCCCGTGACTAACGCGCTCGGCAGAAGCTGAGGGAGCACCCGGCGCGGTGTCTGACGAGAACGGACCGCCTTGCCCCGCTGGCCGGGGCTGTCGTGTCCCCGTGCCAGTGTCACCGGGCTGGGCACAGGCCCGCGACATCCCTCGCCAACTCAGTGCCCTGCCCACCCCGCTGGGCACGGCGTCTCCCGCCCGGCGGTGCCAGCGGGGGAAAATCCCCCTGGAAAAACAGTTACCGAATGCTTAATCTGCCTGAAATTGCCCGCCCGGCTCGCCGGGGACGGGGTGTGTCAGCCCGGCCTCCCTCTCCGGAGCTCGGCCGTGCGTGTCTCCCCACCCTGGCGTGACCCCCACCCCGCCCCCCGCCCCCGAGCGGGGCTGGGCCGGGGCCAGGCTCGGGGCGGCCCCGAGCGCGGTCCGGAGCCTGCCAGCGCTGATCTGCCTCGCGGTGACATTAAATGTCACCGGTTCCGAGGGGGACAATGCCCCCCCCCGCCGCTGCTCTGAGTCACTTGGCAGGAACAAAGTGTTTCAAACGCAAATCCTGGCGCAGGGTCTGACCCAGCGCCAACACAGAGTCAGGACTGAAGCGATGATGGGAGTGAACCCGCAGCATCTCCCGCTCGTCATTTATTTGGCCCCCTCAGCGGTCAAACCGGTACCGGGGCCAGCCGCGAGCACCAAACCAGCACCGAACCAACCGAGGCACCGCGGCTGCACCGAGCGGCCGCGCTCCCGCCCCTCCTGCCGCGCAGGGCTCCGGGAACGCGGCTGGAGGAACAGAACCGCACGGGCACGGAGCCGGGGCGGGTCAGAAGCGCGCCGAGCAAGCGAGCGCCGGACCGGGACCGGGATCGCGATCGCCGGGGCCGCCGCCCACGGCACGGGACCACACTCGGACACCGTATGGCAAAGCGTCACTTCCGGGGCGGAGCAGTTCACCCGGAAGCGGGCGCTGTCCCGTAACCGTTGCCTGGCAACGGCGGCGGCGCAGCCATGGACGAGGAGGAGCCGCTGCCCATCGTCTCCTTCGGGAACCTCATGAGCGAGGGGACGGCGCTGAGCCGGCGCGGCCAGCACGACAAGGCGCTGGGCTGCTTCAATGACGTGAGGGCGCCGAGCTGCCCGCGGCGGGAGGGGCCTCGGGGGTCCGCCGCGGCGGGAGGCGGCTCGGTTCAGGCGGGGGAAGAGGCGGCGGGGGGACTCGCGGCGAGACGGGGAGGCACGGCGGGACGAGTCCCCAGGATATGGTGACCCAGACGGGGCCGCTCAGGGACAGGGCACAGGGAACCTGGGAACAACAAGAGAAGCCTATTTTCAGTAAAATCATTGTGGTTTTATCCCGATCCATCGTCAAGATCCGTGTGAGAACTGTGCACGTGGCATCGAATAGCTGCACTTGTGTGTTTGTGGTGTTGCGCCAGCACTGGTGACATATCCGTGTGTGGGGACATGTCCAGCACTGGTGACACGTCCATGTCCAGCACTGGTGATGTCTGTGGTTCCAGGCACTGAAGCTGAGGGCAGGAGACAAGCACTGCCTCATCACCCGCTCCAAGTGTTTCCTGAAACTCGGAGACACAGAAAACTCCTTGAAAGATGCTGAAGCCTCGCTCCAAATTGACAAAACGTTCTCAGAGGTAACCAGCTGAAGGGGCGGGGCGGGGGGGTGGCCAAGGGCTGGCCTGGGTCTGTGAGACCCTGCAGGGGCTGGGGCAGAGCTGTGAGGAAGGGGCTCACTCCAAACACTCCTGGGATTTCTGTTGCTCTTGGAGCTGTCGAGGTGCTCAGGCACCTCCAGGTTTGGGGTTTAATGCATGCAAAGTGTGACAGCCCTGGTCTCTCACTTCTGCCTGGCAGGAGTTACTTGTGATCAGTGAAAGTTTTCCCTCATTTTAATAATTTCTTTTCCCGAATGTGGTTTCAGGGGCTTTACCAAAAAGCAGAGACGCTGTACACCATGGGTGACTTCGAGTTCGCGCTGGTGTTTTACCACCGAGGCCGAAGGCTCCGCCCAGACCTGCACAAGTTCCAGCTGGGCATCAACAAGGCCGAGGAGGCGATTATCAACTGCCTTGGGAGTAAGAAGTGTCACTTTCTGGCCCCCGTGAGCCTGGATGATGCTGTTCAGGACCCAGCTGATGGCAAATCAGCTCTGCAAGTGACCCGAGAGCCCCACACCAGAGTCTCTCTGCTTCTGGGTTCATGTTATTGGTGGCAGATAAATCCAGAAGCACCAGAAACCACCACAAAGAGCCAACCCTGCTCTTTATTTCTTTCATTCTTTCTTTCTTTCTTTCTCCCCTGAACACCTGTTCATACACAGTGTCTGATCCCTTTAGTTCTGTAGGTAAATCCTGACACTCCAGTTTATAAAATCATCATGGATACTTTCCAGGGAATACAGATCAGAGCAGCTCATCCCATCAGTGACTTGATTGTGGCCTCCCAGTACATGAGGGGAGCTGACAAGAAAGTTGAAGACACTATTCACAAGGGTCTGGAGTGCCAGGATGTGGGGGAATGAATTCCCACTGCCAGAGGGCGGAGTTGGATGGGATATTGGGAAGAAATTCTTCCCTGTGAGCGTGGGGAGGCCCTGGCACAGGGTGCTCAGAGAAGCTGTGGCTGCCCCGTCCCTGGAAGTGTCCAAGGCCAGGTTGGATACAGGGATACAGTGGAGGGTATCCCTGCCCCATGGGAGGTGGAATTCCAGGGAAGGGAACTAGATGAGCTCTAAGGTGCCTTCCAATTTAAACCATTCTGGGATTCTATCATTCTGTGATCTACCTCCAGCACTAATTGCAGAATCCATTTTGAAACCTTTATCCCTGTGTTCAAAGTTTGGAATGAAATGTGCCATGCTACCTCAGACTGGCCTCCTGAAATCCTGACTCTCCTCCAGTTTTCATTACACAAGAGCAGTGAAACTGTTGACTCTTGTCAAAGCTCTGCTTTCATCATTCCTGGCTCAGATCACGAGCGGGTCCTGTAGAGACAGGAAAGGCCAAGGACCTCGTGGGGTTCAAAACAAACAGAAAACTTGTCCCTTTTCCCTTAGTTTTTCTCTCAGCCCTGCATGGACAGGACGTGCCCCTCTGTGGGGCACAGACACACCTCACCTGGGGCTGACACGTGAGGGGAGCTCCCATGCAGGGCTCACGTGGGGCTGCCAAACCTGCCCGGCGGGTTGGAACCGCTCCGGTGGATCCCGGAGCCCGTCCCTGCCCAGCGCCCGGCACGCCCCACTCACACCCCACACAGATTCCCAGTCAGGCCAGGGCCTCCCTCTCCCAAAATTTCAAAACTTCAGCCCTCCCCCAGTGCCAGGGATTAACACGTGCCAGTGGCACCAGAGCCTGCAGCGCTTTCGTGTGTGATGGTTATTAAAAAAACAGGGAAGGTTTCCAGATCTGGCCTTGCCTTCCTCCATTCCTGCTGCTTCCCGAGCTTAGCACAATGCTCAGATATCATCACAGCTCCCAGCTGAAATCTTCCCAGCTCAACATCCCGAGCCAAGAGCCCTAACCATCCCTGAGCCGCTGGGCTGCAGGCACAGGAATGGGTTAAAAAACTAGAAAACTCTTATTTTAAATCAGTCAGTAGCTCTGAGATGCAGGGAAGTGTGGAAACACATCAGTATGGACCTGGATGTTTGAATAGTTGGGAAATGCACACACATTAACAGGGTACATCCCCAAACTGCCTCCCTGACTCTGCTTCACCTGGAAGGATCAGGAGCACCTCCTGTGATCCACTTGTGTTCATGCTGCTGCCCTGGGCCCTGTGGCTGTGCTGAAGGGAATTCTGCAGCAGCCTCAGGAACTCTGTCCTTCTCTCAGACCAAACAAAGAACTATTCCTCACTCTCCCCTCCCAGGGTGCAGATGGACAGTGGAACTGGGGGTCAGTGAAAGCACAATGGGTGTTTTGCCCTAATCGGTGCACAAAAATTTAAAATACCTTTCCTTCCATTTTATGCTCCAACTGTGATCCACCAGAAGAACCTGCATCCTTCTCCTTCTTCAGTTTCCATGCAGGATGTACCCTGTCTGTAGGATTACTGCTACAGGAGCCCCTGGGGCCACGTGAATTAAAATCCCAAGAGGAACTGGTGGATGAGCTGCACTCCCTTCTCCAGAACACACCAACACCCCCCCATTCCATGGGAAAGAATTAGAAAAGCTTTGTTTGAAACTGAACACTTTGGGTTTGGCACATTTATGGGCATTTTACTCCCAACACCCTGCGTGGCTGCTGTGCAGCACTAACAGACTCCTCTGTGTCTGCAGATCCATCCTCGGTGAAGCTGGACAGCAAGGAGTGCTCTGTGGGCAGGCAGGCAGAGGTACAGCACGGGGCTCTTGCTGAAGAAGCTTCTAGAGTTGTTGTAATGCTCAAACTGCCTGAAATGGGCACCAGAGGGGTAACAGTCCCTGCAGGGACATGGCTGAGGGAGCAGTGGGCCTGCTGAGGGGCCTCTGGAGCACTGAAACATGCTGGCCTGTCATGAGAGTGTTTGTCACCTGCTTCTAGTGCAGGTCTGGCTCAAGCCACCCAGAATTTAAAGGGGAAAGCAGAAAGGCAGGAAGAGTCACCATGCAGGAACAAAACCCAGTTTGGAGTGTCTCCTCCAGTCCATATCTGGGGGTGTTCCAGTCACCCACCCGAGGCTAATGAGTAACAGCCCAGAGGTCGAGGAGGGTACAGTGAGCTCCAATATTGACTTTGGGTTTACCTGATGTTTAAGGGTCACAGTTTTGATAATGGACACTTTCTCTATTGATTCACTTTTGGGTGCTCCATTGCAGCAGTGTCTTGTTCCCCTGAGAGGCCAGAACTAGTTCTTGCCCTTTCTGTAACACCCTTGTGGTCCCCAGGGGGCACAGCTGGCTGCAGAATTTCAGTTGCTCATGGCCAAAGCATCTGGTGAGACATTGAATTTTGCTTTTATTTAAAAAATAAGATGTCTTGTATGGAGTGTAAACAGAATTCTGCTCATTCCAGTGTTCCCCACTGATGTCCCCTAACTCCTTTCGCTTTTTTCTTGCTGCAGAGCAAAAAAGACAACCAAAACCAGCAGAACAAACCCACTAAGGATCAAAAACAGAAGAAGAAGAAGCAGAGTCCAAAAACAGAGCGACAGCTGCTGGGAGAGCTTTATGATGACAAGGCATACCTGGAGAAGTTGCTCAAGGATGAAGGTGTTTCTCCTTCTCAGCAGAGTCTATTTTTCTTTCATCCTTTTGTAATTATTCTTTATTTCTTTTCTTCTTTTATATCACTGTGACTCTTCCTGAGTTGTAGAAGAGCTCATGTAGCACAGGTTGTGTTGGGGACACAGGCAGGTGTCTGCTCGTGGGGCTGTGACTCCTCTGTGGGTTTGTTATAAATGCTGGTAAGGTCAAGATGCAGGAATTGGAGAAGTATCTTATTTTAGAAAAAGGCACAAAGATGATTCTCCTTTAGTCACATTTCTAGGGAGCTTTTCACCCAGAAATAGGGAAGTGATTAAGATTTGGTCTGCTCGCGGGTTTTACAGTTTTTAATTGCCAGCATTAATTATACATGTGGGCAGTCTGGTTTCCAGGCAGGTAAAAGCCCTCTCAGTTTCCATCTGCCAGCCTGATCCAGGGCACTGTTCAAAGTGCCCTGTCAATGCAGATGTGCCACACAGATGTTCTATCCCAGAGGACAGATGCTCAGCAGAGCTGGCCCCACTTACTGGGCCCCTTCTTGGCCCTGATCAGCAGGGAAGGCAGCAGATACAGGGCTGGAACACCAGCTCAGCTCACTGAACCACATGGGACAGGTAACAGGGAGTTTTTTGTTAACTCCCCCATCACCTCAGCTCTGAGGAGCACGGAACACTTTCATTTCCAGAGCAGAAAAACATTCCAAATCCATTCCCCACTGAGCTGCAGCTCAGGCCTGTTGATTCTCACCTGGCTTCTACCTTATTTCTAGATTTGATGCAGAGCAGCACAAGGCAGGGGATCAAAGTCATGGACCTGGTTTTGGGTGGCATCTCCTACCTGAACCACCGGCGGGACTTCTGGCAGCAGCAGAAGCCGATGTACGCGCGGGTGTACGAGCGCAAGCTGCTGCGGCAGCGCCGGACGCAGGACAAGGAGCAGAAACCGTCCGACATCAGCAGAACTGTGGCCAAGAATATGGAGGACATTGAGCTGTGTAGGTTCCTGGCTGGAAGCTGAATGCTTCCCACTGCTTTGGGAGCTCTATTCCCATGCTTTGTCTGAGGGTTACTCACTTTGCCAGGTCTCGCTTCCCAAGTGTCACAGAATCCCACGATGGGTTGGGTTGGAAGGGATCTTGAAATTCATCCCGTTCCATCTCCCTATCATGGGCAGGGACACTTTCCACTAGACCAGGTTGCTCCAAACCCCATCCAACCTGGCCTGGAACACTTCCAGGGATGGGGAATTCACAACTTCTCGATGTCTCTGTGTCATACCCCAGTGTCCAACTCTGCTCCCTGTCCCCAGTGCTGGCCAGAGGCTCTGCTGAGGAAAGCTGCAGGAAAGCTGAGCGTACGCTGAGAATGATCCAAGGGTGGGCAGGGGAAGCACTTCCCAACAGGAAGGAACTGATTGGGAACCTCCACAGCTACATCGGGAACGCGCAGCTGGCGATGGGACAGCTGGAGGCAGCTCTGCGCAGCCATAAGATGGACCTGGATTGTGCCAGGCAGAAGTGAGTTCTGGGGAGTTCAGGTGGGTGGGGAAAGGGGAAAGCACCTCTGTGGGGGTGTTTTAGCATTAGGTAATGTAGTTCTCACCTGGGGGTTTAACAGGGCTACATATTCGGCTCTGCCCAAATATTAGGGTGTGTGGTGACTTTTTATCTTCACAATTTCAAAAATAAGGAGCCTGAAGCAGATTTTTAAGGACCCACCGCACAGGGCACATCAAAACCTCTGCTGAAACAAAGCAGAAAAGAACCCAAGTCCCAGTCTCAGCACTTGAGCCTTGAGCAGGCACTTCCTTTTCAGGAAGATCACGCTCAAAATTGCACCAGTTTTCTGCTACATTGTGTCTTAAACCCCTTTTCATACAGACCATTAAGCATGGCTTGAAACAAAGGTCTCTTCGAGGTACACTTACCTGTCTGCACCAGACACATCCCACAGCTCTTCCAGCTGAACCACAGTGAAGCAAAATGTAGTCTTAGCTTTAGCAAGAGTTTGCAAAGCATAGCAGAAAACACGAAACAGTGGCTTGAAGTGAAGTGATTTGGGATTTATTTTTGGCAGTAATGCACTGGGCTTTCAAAACGTCCCTGAGTGGTTGTTTCTCGTTTTCAAAAATCCTTTTGGAAATGAATGTTGGTTGAGGACAAGGCTGCCTCTCTGCTGGTGATCCCACTCGCCGAGAACGCCAGGTAAAGGAAGGAATTAGCAGGAGAGAGGCGGGAGGAGGTGCCTGGGTTTGGGACCTCTCTGAACGCGGAGCTGCCGGTCAGGACCGGCGGTGACGGGCGGGCCGCACCCTCTGGCGGCTGCGGCTGGAGACGCCGCTAATGACTCGTTAATGACTCGCGTTAATGACCCCGTGACGGGGGGATTTGAACTGGATGATCCTTACGGTCCCTTCCCACCCAAACCGCTCTGTGATTCCACGACTCCCATGGCATTTCTCTGCTCCTCACATAGGCTTTGGTATCTCTAAGGTAAGGGTAGGCAAAGTTGCTTCTGAAGATGAGAATGAGGATAATTAAGAAAAAAAATTAAAGCCCACAGACTCCGTTATTATAGAAGGAGCTACCCGTAGCGTGGAGCAAAGCCTGGTCCAAGCACAGGTTCAGGGCTGGTGTCAGGAGGGCCTGCAGACACACTGCAGACACCTTTTTGGGTCTTTGCTTTGAAAGACAGAAATCATCCATGAATGTCAGGGACGCAGAGGGAAACAGAGGCAAAAAAAAGTGGAAAGGCTTTCCCAAGGACTGACAGATTTGCACAAAAATTAATAATAATCAAAGGCAAAGCTAAACCATTTCCCCTGTGTCTCATGGGGCCAGCTGCCAGAGCTGTAGATAAATCAACCTTGATTTCACGATTTTCAGCCTGACCTGGGCCCTTTATTTCCCAACGCTTCTCTTGAGGGCATGGGGAGCACCAAAGGGACCACGAGGCTGCAGAAACCCAGAGTGAGTGAGTGAGGAAGAGGACGATGTGAGTGCCACAATCCCTTTTGTCTCCCTCAGCGCTCTGCCGGACGCCGTGTCCCGGGCCCTGGACAACGTCGGCCACGTGTACGCCCGACTCGGCAGGTTCCAGCAGGCCATCAACACGTAGGTACAGCCAGCAGGAAAGGCTTCAGGGCTTGGAGTGACCCAGGTCCTGGCTCTCCACTTGTGTGTTCTCACTGCAGCAGGGCCTGGGGAAATTTTCTCACCCGAACCCTTTGCTATCAAATCCATGGTTGAGTCATAACTGTGCCCAGCCAGGGTTGGTAAAGGTTTGTCTGTCTTGCTCTGCTTGAAGCTGGGAGGGGAAGATTCCACTGGCCCAATCCAGCCTGGAGAAGGCCTGGCTGTTCCATGAAATTGGACGGTGCTACCTCGAGCTGGGCAAAGCTGAAGCAGCCCAAGATTATGGCCAGAGGTCCCTGCAGTCAGCAGATGAAGAGGGAGATGTGGAATGGCAGCTCCATGCCACCGTGCTGGTGGCACAGGCACAAGGTAAAGATGTGGGCACAGGTTTTGCTCTCGGGGTGGAGAAGCTGGTCTGAAAACATCTCTGGGATTTAACAGCCAAAGCAACTGCTCAGATCAAGACTGTCTTGATAAACTCTTGCTGTTGTCTTGATCCTGGGCTAAACCAGCTGATATCCTTGTCTGTTCCAGTGAAACTGGAAGATTACCGTTCTGCAATCCTGAATTTTGAAAGGGCTCTGGACAAGGCGAAGCTTGTGCCCAGTGAAGCTGCTAAAAATGGCATCATTGCGGTAAGGGGGCTGCTGCGGGGAGGAGGAGCTCGGGGCAGCAGCTGGGAGGGAGGAGCTGTGATCCCAGCTGGGATTCTCCAGCCAGTAACGCCACAGAAATGCAGTTTTACAGTAGGAAAGGACCTACTGATAATGGTAGCAGAGAGCAACAGAAAACAGGAAAAGGCTGGGTATTTAACTTCTTTTCTGAGGCTTTTATTAAGAACCACATCCCTTTCAGGCCTTGGATAATGTGAGCAAAAGCTTCATTGCGGAGCTGAACAAAGGCGACAAAGACTCGACGTCGGTTCCCTCAGATAAAGGTACTTGTCGTTCACACCTCTGCACCCAGAAATGGGAAAAAAATCCCCACTTTCCTGTTCTGCACATCAGCAGCACTTTAGAATTCCCACAGCGCCCATTTCCTTGCAAGTATTGAATTAAAATCTTGGTGGAAATCCAGCATTGCTCCAGCTGCGCTCCCAGCTCCGGCAGAGCCCAGCTTTAGAGCGGGAAGTGGCAGCGCTACCTGAGTGTCCCCTGAGTGTCACCGACACCCCGGCCCTGCCCTGCCCCTCCTGGGCTTCGGTGAGGGGGTCCTGGCAGGGCGCTGTGCTCCCCTCAGGCCATCCCAGCACCTACACGGGAGTGAGAGATTCCTGCTGAGAATAAAGGAGCCCGAGGGCCTTGTGCTCAACTGCTGAGTGCTAGGACTTGGCTTAAGTTTCCTTTTTCATTCCCAGATGGTTCCGTAACAATCACCGTTGAGAATGTGGAAGAGAAATAGGAAGAGGAGTAACACAAGGGGAATTAAGATGAAAAATAGGAAAAGCCAAAATAGGAAGTCAGAAACAATACAGAAGCAGACGGGAACGTTAAAGAGGGGTAAACGGACAAGGAAATAAAGGAGAGCAATGGGGAAAAATAGAGCTGAGGCGGGAAGATTAAATAAATATTGAACAACAGCCATACCCAGCACTGGAGTGGTGTGTCCCTAGCAGGGAAGGAGCTGGTCCGAGCCGCCGCTGTACTCAAAGCGCTGCCTCCCCCAGCCCGGTACCCCCCTCTCACAGGACTGTCCCGGCAGCATCCCCGGACCGGCTCCTCCGGGGGGCTGAGCCCCGGGGCCCCCGCGCCGCCCTCGTCCTCCACCACCCTGGGGAGGGGAAAAAGGGTCAGAAACACCCAAAAAATACCCAAAAACTGCCCCCAAAACCTCCCCACGCCACCCTTGTCCTCCACCACCCTGGGGAGGGAAAAAGGGTNGGTAAGTGGGGCCGGCGGGACGGGGACCGGGATCGGTGCTGGGATCGGGAGCGGAGCCGCCGCTCCGCCCCGGCGATGGTTCCGATTCCCCGGAGGGCGGAATCGCCGGCGGCGTCGCCGACACGTGAGGCTGGGGCTGGGGGGGCGCGGAGGCAGCCGGGGACCGAGAACGGCCCCGAGGACCCGCGGCTCCGTCCCGGGGGTCTCGGGACACCCTGGGGCTGAGGGGCACGGGCAGCCCGGGACCCGGAGCGATCGCTCCCTCCACGAGACCCCCTGTTCCACGGGGAGCCGGAGACAAGCGGGAGCTTTGTGGGGGCGGCGGGGGGGCCGGGCCCGGCTCAATGGGAGATTGTCCGGCGAGACCCCGCTCCCTCGGGCTCTGCGGAGCCTTTGTCCGCCCGGCCCGGGCCGTGAAGGCGCCCGTTGTCCCCGAGCCGGCGGCGAACAATGGCCCGGGGGGGGCCGCGATTGTTCCTTTGTTCGCGGGGCTGAAAAGGGCCTCAGTCCCCTCAGCAGCTGCCGCGGCAGAACAGCGGCCCCGGTCCCCACCCGCGGGACAGCCCGGTGCGGGGACAGCCCCGTGCGGGGACAGCCCGGCCCGGGGCCACCGCAGCACCGGCTCCGACCGTGCGACCCCCTGGCAAGCGGGGCACCTGCGCTGCGAGAAGCAGCAGCGCTCCAGTAACTCACCGGCTTCCTCCTGTGCGAGCACTCCGAGCCCCGAGCCGCGGAGGAGGCAGCACGGGGGTCGCTGGGGAGCCCGGAGGTCCCTGCTGCTCTCTGGGGCCCGTTTGTCCCCGTCCGGGTGTGAGGCTGCAGCTGACCCAGGGCAGGCAGTGCCCCTGGGCACTGTGGGGTCCTGCTCCTGCTCCCAGGGCATTTGGAACCAAAACCCATCTGCGTCTTCTGGAATAAAGAGATGGGAAAATTCAGCACCTGAGAAGTGTTTTTTCAAAACAGCATCACTCTGCAAACTGGAAAAACATTTTTCTGGCCCAGGCAGAGCAGTTGTGTTTTATGTAAAACCTCTCAATTTTTGCATCAAAGGCAAAATTCACTCCTTGGGCATCACTCCCATGGTGTTTGGCTTCAGCAGGTCCAGTGGGTCCCAGGCTGGACTGACCCACAGGCAGCTGGGGAGGTGGAAAGTTCATGTATTGAACCAACAGCGTCTGCCTCGTTGATGCTATCGAGGACTCGCACAGCTGAAGAAATCCCTCATTTCCTTTCAGTCCCGTGTGTTCCCAGGCCCTACTGGGAATTAATCTGGGATTCCACTTACCGGAGCTGCTGGCAGGAGGGGAGGGAGAGCCCGTGCCAGCTCCCAGCGGCATTTCCTGCTCACTGCTGCCAACCACCAGCGTTTCGTTTCCTCCAGCACTCGAGGTTTCACTTTCGAGTTCTGCCTGGCAGCTGCTGGGAGGGCTTTGGCTTTCCTGGAAGCTATTTCAGTTGCTCCTCCCGAGAGAAGCCCAAATTCCCTCCTGGGAGGCACTCAGCTGCTGATCTTCAGTGCAGCTGAGACAGCGAGACAGCATCATCCTTGCAGGCTGCTCTAGGGAACAGCCTCCTCCCTGGGAACAGTTTGTGATTCAGGTGAGGGGATGAGAGCGTGGCAGCTCTCAGCCTGCTGGGACTTTCGGTTCCCGTTGGGCTCCTCCACGGGGCACTGCCCTCGCATCTGGCAGCCACAGGGGTTTTTTCAAGTGTTCAGACTGAATGTTCCACACCAGGAGCTCTGTCTGGGCTGGGGCTTTGTGGCAGCTCATGGTGCCTGAGAAACCCCTTCCTGGCAGGGCAGGACTGCAGCTGCCGATGCCAGAGCGGGGCTGAACCTTCAGCCCGTGGGTGGGATGCAGGTCCCTGCTGTGGGACCAGCCAGAGCAGCTGTGGGAGGAGGTGTCAGCTCAGCTGGGCACCCAAGTGAGGGAGTGGGGGGGAGAAGTTCCCTGTGCCCCATCCTTTCCACTAAAGGTCCCAGCAGGGCCACACTGTCTCTGGGGTTCCTGCCCTGCAAAGTGTTTTCTCCTTCCATTTCAGAACAGAGGCTTCTCCAAGAAGAGCCACACTTTCCTTCCTAAAATATTTAGAAAAATGTCAACTCAATCAGCGAAAGAGAGACCTGAGAGTTTGCACTTCCCGTTCCTGGACGACGAAGACACCATCTCCACACTCAAAGAATCCAAAACCTTTTTCATCCTCCGGGGCCTGCCCGGCAGTGGGAAGTCCACCCTCGCTCAGGCCATCCACGATCGGTACAAAGACGCCTGCAAGGTCATCTCTGTTGATCACTACAAAATTACACCGTTAATCAGAAGCTCCGTTCCCGAAGAGTACTCCAAGGTGGATGAGGATCTAGTTGACTATTGCAAACGGGAGATCAGCGTCATCGTTTTGGATGACACTCACCACGAGCGGGAACGGCTGGACCAGATCTTTGACATTGCTGACAAGTACCGGTACAAAGTCATCTTCGCCGAGCCCAAAACCCCGTGGCGCTTGGATTGTCCCCAGCTAAAGGACAAGAATCAGTGGAAACTGTCCGTGGAAGAGCTGAAGAAGATGAAGCCAAGCTTGGAGAAGGAGTTCCTCCCCATGTATTTTGGGTGGTTTTTGAGCAAAAGAAGTTCGGAGATCCTGAGGAAGGCTGGCCAGGCATTCTTGGATGAGCTTGGGAGCCTCAAAGCCTTCAAAAAGGAGAGTAAATACTGTATGTATAGATGTTGTCTTACCCCATTCTTACCTGTTGATGTTAACAAGTGTGATCAGCTTCTAAAGTCAATTTCTAAAGCTGTCAACAAGAAAAGCTTTTTAAAGCTACTAACCCCGTCCTCATAGTTGACAAAGTTGTTTTTTCAAGTAAAGATAAATTAAACAGCTTTTCCCAAGTTTGTTTAGCTCTGGCCTCACAGGGCACTGGGCTCGGGTGGCAGCAACAGGACTGGGTGTCCCCTGGTGGGAAAAAGGCAAAGAGAGAGAAATGGGAAAGGCTGAACAGTCCTGTCCCTTAGGGGACTCCCACATCATCAGGTTTAAGACGAGCCATGATAAAGCACAGAAGCTTCTCTGGCTCCATCTGCAGTGAGCTTGGGAGGAGGGAGGGTTTGGTTTCCCACCCAGAGCTCCCCAGCAGTCAGAGAAATGAGATGTGAAGGCTGGGGTAGGGAAGGGAGCCGAGATGGGACTGGGGCTCATGGGGTGACATTGGGAGGATCAGTTTGTGACAGTGACATTGTTTACCTGTATCTGCAGTTCCTTCTGCTATCGAAGATCCCAAAATAAAAATAGATCTCACCAACTACTTTGTGAAGAGGCCCCCTGGGGTCCTGCACTGCACCACCAAATACACTGAGTTTGGAAAAGCAGCTGGAGCCGAGGAATACGCGCAGCAGGAAGTGAGTGCTGGGGTCCTACCTCCTCCCCACACCCCGTGTCCCCTTCCTCCCCAGCGGGGTGTCCATGAGCCTGGGGGAGGGTTGGGGACGGGCTTTTCTCTGAGCCAAGAGGCCAAATATAGGGACAGGAACTACCTCCATGTGGCCTGTGCAAGAGAAAACTCAGCATTGTGGAGATGGTGATTGTTTCCAAACAAAATACTCCCACTTTCACCAATCACACACGACTTCCAGCATCATCTCTGACAGTCAGAGCTGAATGATGATGAATTAAGGTGTTTACATTCCCAGACTGATTATTTCAGAGCACATAAGCCCAGGTTAAATATTGGAAGGACAAAGATGTCACCAGCTCCAAATCCACAGAGCTGGGACATCAGGCACTGACCTTCTCCTCGATCTGGGTATTTTGACCATGTCACAGCAAGAGCTGCCATGAGCAGCCACGTCCCCGAGCCTGGGGATGGTGACCCCAGTGCAGAGCTGTGAATCCCCACCCATGGGCACCAACGCTGTTCTGTGTCCCTCTCCTCCAGGCTGTGAAGGCTTCCTATGGCAAAGGCTTCACCCTCTCCATCTCGGCGCTGTTCATCACCACAAAGACTGTCGGGGCTCGCATCGAGCTGAGCGAGCAGCAGCTGCTGCTCTGGCCCGGGGACGTCGACAAGATCCTGCCCACGGACAACCTCCCGCGGGGCAGCCGGGCCCACATCACCCTCGGCTGCGCCAACGGCGTCGAGGCCGTCCAGACCGGGCTCGACCTGCTGGAGTTTGTGAAGCTGGAAAAGGCAGGGAACAAAGGGGAGCAGGTGGGGGAAATCGGAGGAGGGAAACTGCTGTATTTTGATAATGGTATGTGGATGCTTGTGCTGTCTAAAAAGATTGATGTGAGGGCGATATTCTCGGGGTACTACGGGAAGGGAAAACTCGTGCCAACACAGAGCACCAACAAACGGGGCTCTGCCTTTAGCTCCTGCACCATCATCTAGGAGCACAGGCAGGGCAGCTCCTCGGTTTGTTTTTAAAAGGCAAGTAACTCCTGTAACCTTAAAAAGTGTAAAGAGAAATAATTCTACCTTTACTAAAGTCAACCCTTCTGCCCGCCCCAGCGTGAAGCCTCTGGGGAGTTATCGGCCTCAGAAAAGGAAGAAACCAAGCAACTCCTGACTGAAACTGTCAGGGATTTTAATGTGAGGTTTGGAGGGAACCAGCTGGGGTCTCCTGCTTGTTTTCTTCCTTGGAGAAAGATCAACTCTGGGCTTTTATTGCTTCCCTCTGAACCACAATCGTTCGACCTTTACCTGTTGGCACTGACCAAAGTCTGTCAGTCGCTGGCCTGAAGCCAAGGGAACTGCAGGATGTCCCTCCCCTCCCACACCCAGGGACTGACATCCAATTACAGGGTCAGAACTAGCGAGACCCAGGCGTGGGTCACTCCTGGCAGGCGTGGGTCACTCCTGGCAAGGGTCCTGTCCTTACCAAGGGTTTGGGCCCTAAGGACAAACCTTGCTGAGAGCAGCGGGTCCTGGCAGCCTTAATCGCAGGCCGGTCCCACTGCCCAGTGGGCTCCATCCCAGCTCCTGTCCCTCACAGCAGAGATGCTCTGGGGACAGCCAGGAGGAGGGCACTGTGCCAGGTGATGTCTTAAAGACGCCACCCGTGGACTTAGGGGGAATCAAGTGAAACACCAGGACAGGGAGCCAATTCCTGCAAAGTGGCTCCAGCCACCTCCCTCCACCTGGGCTGGACCAAACACCATCCCTTGTCCTGTAGGGAACAATCCTGCCTTGGCAGGGAGTGGAAGAGATGAACTAATGTCTTTTCCATCTTATTTGATAGAAACTAAAATCATGTCTGAAGTACAGAACTGGACTTCATGCAAGATTTTACTCCCTTCCTCTAATGCACTTGAATGTTAAGAGTTAGGCTGGAGTAACCCCGTAGTGTAGGAAGCGGAGGCACCATAACTGTGTAACGTCTGCTCAAACCTAAACCCCGGCTGGAAGTTACTGACCCAGCACTTCTGTCATTAAATCTGTTTTATTGAAACTTGGGTTTGTGCTCTGCCAGGCCCTTGCCCAGCAGGGCGGTGGCTCCTGGGCATTGTTTAACACAAAGCTCCACTAACAGCCCCAGGTCAGGTGCCAGCTCGACCTCCTGCTCTGGCTCAGGGTCTGGGGAGCAGCAGAGTGACATTAACCCACACTAACCCTGTAAATACTGACTGTGTTTGAGGCCTGGGCTGGGCTGGGGCTGTTCCTGGGCCCTGAGTCCAATGCTGCCAGGGCAGGGAGTGTTTCTGCTCCGAATGTTGAGGCCAAAAGCAGGGAGTACTTTGGTGCTTGTCTGGTACCAAACACTCTGCCATGAAAGCAAAATCCTTCCTGCTGTTCCAAAGCAAATGATAAAAATAAATTCTCATTACAACATAAAACAGTGAGCTATAAACCCACCCAGAGCACCTGTAACCCTCCATGGAGAAATCCTTCCAAGCTTCTGCACTGGCAGCAGCTGAGTGCCCAATGCTCAGCCGGGGCCTCTCCTGACAGAACCTCGAGGGTTTGTTCCACCAAAGCTCTGCGAGGTATTTGCCAGCACCTGCTCAGGGGCCGGCTGAGCCCACACCCCCAGCGCCCAGATCACTCCAGCACCAGAATACACAGCTGGAATATCTCCTTCATCTGCCTGTTCAAGAACAACAGTGACACTGTCGTCGTTTGAGTTTTTATTAGTTTGTACATCATATACAGTTTATAATAAAGTAAAACCGATTGCATATGGGTCTGCTCAGGCTGATTTCCCATACAAACACGGCATCAGGAGTTCTGCTAAGGAAGTAAACAACAAATATTCACATTTTTACCATTCACATCCTAGAAAGGTCCAAGAGGGACAGTCGGTACCGATGCGGAGCCCGGCTGGGAGAGGATGAGGAGTTTGGCAAAGCAATGGGACAGCGATTGCTCCATGCAATTCCCCTTTCCTCCCAGGGAAAGGTTGAGCTATGTACACTGAGGTAAACATTCCGAATTCCAATTCAGATAAATACGGCAGCGCAGGGACAAGCTCCTCTCCAAGTGGCTTCGCATCGGTGCCTGGGTTTGTCCTGACTATTCTGTGATGTTGTGACACACGTGCTCTGCGGGGCTCAGGGTGCTCCCCACGTGGCCCCACACTGCTCACAGGAGCCACTCAGGGACAGCAGGGACAGGGATGAGGCAGTCGGACAGGCTGGGGTGGCAGCCAGGCTGCTCGTCCTGCTGGAGGCTGCCCATGGATCCTGCCCTCCTGGGCCACCCCTGGTGCTCCAGCTCAGGTGCAGTGTCCCAGCTCCCAGCAACAGACCAGAGCTATCCCTCCAAGCTCTGATCTGGGTAAGGGAAAATGCCCAGCACCTCTCCAGGAGGGGATAACTCCATCCATGACGGTGGGAGTGGGGAGAGCCAACCTGGCCAGGAAGGCCAAAGCATTTCACATCAGCTCCCACAGTCATGCAGGGACCCAGAACAGCCCCACAGAGCCAAGGGCAGGGACAGCCACCAGCTATTGCCACCTGCCCCTGTCACAGCCCTGCCACAGCCACCCAGGGACCAGCACTGCTCCAGGGACACGAGTGGGTGCAGCTCACAGTTGTCCTGTTCCCTTGGGAAGGGGAGGGGAGAGGACAAGGCACGAATTCAAACGGGATGAAATCCATCCATTGGAAATAAGAGAATATCTGGAGTTAATACTGAAACTGAGGAAGTCTCATTGGGAAAGGGCAAAGCAACACATGGCCCGACCCTGTGGCTGTTTGATGGCTGCAGATCCAGGGCCAGCATGGCTGGACAGGGACTGGCACCAGCCTCTGTGTCAGACACACCACGACAGCACAGCAGCACCCACTCTGTGTCTCAGCAGATACAGAGAGCCAAGGAGACCCACTATTCCATGGATAATACTCTTGTCCCGGAACAATTTGTCTTGCTCCTGTTTTCCAACTTGCATTTTTGCATTTACAACAGCCAGCAGCACTGGGGATCCTGCTCACTGAACACTCCCAGGATCACAAGCAAACCAGGTATGTTCCTGTGCAGCAAAAGCAACAAGGAGCCTTGAGAGGGTGGCCAGAACCTCCTGAATGGACTTCACAGCTTTCCAACCCAAACTATTCCACGATTCTATGAGCACAACCAGGCAAAACCACATCCAAGGGAAAGCCTAACAACCACACAATTCCTGACCTCCCTGCCAATACTGCAGTCCCACAGCAGAGCCCCCACATGCCAGTTCTGCCCACAGCCACACTCCTCACACACTTGTCCTGTAGTTCACAACTTTCCCAGAGAAGCTGACAGCCCCTTGCCAGTTCTTGAGCTCTTCAGAGCATCTACTCCTGGTGGAAGACACCCCCTGACACACCAGCCTGGTCTGGCTCTCAGCCACAGCAGCACTGCTCTTTCCAGATCCTTCTTGCTGGCAGCAGCTCTCACAGCACCAGCCATTCCCCCTCGGAGACCCTGGGCAGGAGCAGCCAGGCTGAGAGCCACACCAAAGCCTGTCTATCCCACTGTGCCTGTGCCTCGGGCAGCACCACCTCCTGCACCTCTGAGTGCTCTTTGTCCTTCAGGAAACAGCACAGGCACTACATCACTGGAAGATGCTCCTTCCTGAATGGTCTCTGTGATCCCTGTGGCTCCCGTGGGCTGTGGTTGGAGCACTGGCACTCGGCTTCCCTGGAGCTGCACACAACCACAGCCCATGGAAAAACTCCTGGGACCACCGTGTGTGGAGGCAACACTCCAAGCAATGCACAGCTGAGCCCATTTTTTGGAAAGAATCAGAGTTCTGTCTCCCCAAGCCATGCTGGGACATGGTGGAGGTCACAGTGCCACTGGACACTGCTGCTGCCCTGAGGTGCCAGGTGCCACCGAGCCCTGCTCAGCCCTGGGGGGAGCAGGGACTGCACAGGACCCGGGGCACCCTGGGCTCGTGGAAGGTGTCCCTGCTCATGGCAGGGGGTTGGACTTGATGGCCTTTAAAGGCCTTCCAGCCCAAACCATTCCATGGTTCTACGCATTTGCCTTCACTTTGATTCACGTAACAACGCTCTGCAGAAAGTCTTGGCACTCACCATATGAATATTTAACTACATTAAATCATGCATTCATGTACAGGTTATAAATAGCTGCTGTATACATTTTCTCTCCCAGCAGCACAGCCATTCCACTCCTGTGCTCCAAGGAATGGGCTCACTCAGCTTGGAGAGAAGGGAGGGAGGAAGGAACCTGGTCACACTTCCCTGGGGCAGGGGGAAATGGGAATAAACCCACTGACAGACACAGGACATGGCTCTGCTCAGCAATGGGAGACTGAGAACAGTCCAGACCATACAGTGACAACACACACACAGGACGAGATGTCATGGATCCAAAATGCCACTAAACAGGCCCTGTAAACTCTGATTTTGTGCCAGGAAGGCTGGGGAAGCATCAATGTGCATAGACCAGTATTTCAGTTCCCCGGGTATTCACCATTTCAGAGCCTGTAAAGCGCCAGGACCCAGCTGCTCTCAGTGCACCTGGGTGGGTCCATCCCTCACACCGGTGTGAAGGACGTCGGAATAAACTTGGGAGAGTTGGGTTTTGAAAGCATTACTCAGCACTGGTTCACTTAGAAAGCTGAGTTTCAAACGAGTTGTAAAATACTCTATTCTGCAGTGCTAAAATTGAAGCCCTTTAATTTTCCCTCTACGAAAGCAGATTGTCAAGAATCCTGACCAAACACCACGGCAGGACCACGACAGCAACGTCACTGCTGGGACCGCAGGGACCTTGCACAGGTCTCTGCCCTGCTGAAGGACAGCACAGCCCTCGGGAGGGAGGGAGGAAGACAAAGACGTGGCATTCCGAGCGATCACCTCGTGCAGTGAACTCCCTGCAGTGTTTGTTCTGCCGCGGGAAGGTAAATCAGGCGTTACAGACTCACTGTGGGGCTCTCTCACGGCACAGCCCAGCCTGTGTGCACAAACACCCGTTCTCCGAGCAAACTCCGGCCTCCCACAGCCCCACACTGCTGGGGTCAGCACAGGAACCTGGCCATGGCACCTCTGCCCCTCACTGAACACCAGCCCAGGACCCCCAGCCATGCCACAGCCCCTCTGTTCCTCAGCACCAGCCCACGACCCTTCTGTCCCTCACTGAGCACCAGCCCAGGAGCCCCAGCCATGCCACAGCCCCTCTGTCCCTCACTGAGCAACAGCCCAGGACCCCCAGCCATGGCCCCTCACTAAGCACCAGCCCAGGACCCCCAGCCATGGCCCCACTGCCTCCTGCTCCCCTCACATCCCAGGCCCAGCACAACCTCCCGGGACTGGGCCTGACTGCACCGTGCTCCAGAACCCGCCCCAGACAGGACTGAACTCACACAGAGCACCTGGACAAAAAGGTGCTGTCCCCTCTCTGGAGAAAAGGGGGAATTCTGGAAGCAGAGCCCTCTCCCAGCTGAGACCCTGCTGTAGCACAAACTTTTAAGTGAAAAGCAAACTGCTAATGGGCAGTGCCCCACACCAAACCCACTGGGACACGGCTCCAGGCCAGAAGCTCATCCATCCCTCCAGCTCCCACCCTGACACTGTGCAAGAGAAACAAGTACAGACTGTCAGTTCTGAGCTGGACTCTACATTTTCTTGCTGCTTTGGAGGAGCAGATCACTGCCAGGGGAAGAGCACTCAGCCAGGTTAACTGAACACACAGCTGCTGCACACTGGGAGCTGCACATCCCAAACCACCCACGATCCCTGCCTGGAATTCACTTGGCATTGAAAGACTCACCCACGTCATGGATCAGTAACAGGAAATCACACATCAAGCTCAACAAAATCAAGTTTAGCACAGATATAAAATATTCAAGTGGATTAATTAAAAAAAGTACAGTGAAGGAATTCAGCCCAGAGCAAATTCAATATTCCCTTAAACAGGACAATCTTGGGAACACAAAGCCCTTAATTCCAGCTGCATCACAGGGAATTCTCACATAAGCTGCTCTTTAAACTCTAAGCAGCATTTCTCTGATAGAGAATTGTAAGCTCACACGTTATCACGGAAGTTTAATGCCCAAGTGGGCCTTGCTGGGAGAACCATGGAAAAAAAAAAAGAAATAAAAGGAGCCAAGAAGTCAGGCTGGCAGGTGAAATGGGATTGTACGAAATTGGATTGAGCCTTGGCAGTATTTCCAAAAGATTAAGATAACTTACAAGTTACTCCAAACCCTGGACATGCTGCTTTGGAAGCAACCAGCACAAACCAGGAATTCCTTCACCTTCTCACATGTGGAGATTCTGGGAAGATTCCAGGAAATCCTCTGTGCTGAGGGGCAGAAGCAGCTGAAAGCACGGGCCAGCATGGAGGGACCAAAAGATTCAAAGCTTTATTTTTATTTTTTTTTTCTTTTTTAATAAAGTTAACAGTAAAACAAAATTCACAAGCCTTCCCCTCCCGAGCTGGTTTCCTCTTCACACACACAACACACAAACAGAGGCTCCAACCCAGAAATGAAACTGCTCTAAGGACAACGAGACGTGATGGAGGAGGAGTCTGGGGCTGTCCGTATTCGAGGTTAAAAGAAGCAGATCAGGTATGTGTGGTTTGATTTGTGTTTGTTTGCTTCTTAGCCAAACTGGAAAAAGAAATTTCCAGGCCCAGAAGCTGAAAAAGAAAATGGAAGATAATCAGGACTTTCCAAATCCTAAGACAAATCGGTTTAGGGCAATCCTAAGCAGCACATGGATGGCCAAGCCAACACACACCTCCAGAACGGGGAGCCCCTGGGTTTGTGGCTTTTGAACCCAGAAGAAGCAGAACCAGCCACCAGCTGATGCTGTGCAGGCAGAACTTTGAAAAAGCTCTTGGATTTGTGGAACAGCCAAATGCTCTCCTCAAGCAGCACATCCAGGGAGCCCCAGCTGCCCTGCCAGGGGATCTGTGTACTTACGATTCCCAGGCTGCGACGAGAACACCTCACCTACCTTCGAAGCTGAAGCCCCCTGGCCCGCCGAAGAAGGCCTTGAAGATGTTATTTGCATCAAAGTCTACGAGGAAGAGAAGGAATTCATGAGCTGCAGTGAAACAGCCATTACATTCCCACAGTTCAGGAGCTGTCCAGAGAGTGTCCCAGAGTGGCTGAGCAGGGGGACACAGGGCTGGCTCTGAGCACACAGGGCCATGACGTGGCCACAGACAGGTAAAGCAGCTGTCACAGACAGAACCTGCCACGGTGCAGCCTAAGGATCTGGATAAGCAGCATTTAGGGACTCACAATTACACTGTGTAACACATCCTGTGGCAGATTTCTGCCTACAGGCAGCTACTGCCCACTAGCTCAGCCAAGGACAACTCCTACCACTATCCCAGCCTGTTCCCAGCTAGAAACACTCACTGTAGCCCTGTCATCCCAACGCTTTCAGGGACCAAAACAAGTCAATTAATGGAATCATTCCCAATGGGAAGTTTGCTTTAGAGGACAAGGCAGACTCTAAAGGGTCTGATCTTGCTAAAGGCTGCCATGGCAGAGTATTGTAAAGAACACTGACCTCCCATGTTCAATCCGTCCTCTTCCAAATCCTGCCCACTGTCATAGCGGGCCTTCTTCTTGGGATCTGACAGGATGGTAAAGGCTTCACCAACCTCCTTAAATTTCTTCTCTTCTTCCTTTTGTACTTCTGCACTTGCTCCACTGTGTCGGTCTGAGGATACACAGACAAGCAGGAAAAAGCTTTTGAATTTCTAGTGCAAATGGGTAACCTTAAACATTCCCAAGCTCCTGTCCCAGAACATGCTCTAGATCTGTGGGGTCAGAGCTGCTATTTGTCCAGAAATTCCCTCTTCCACATCCATTTCTGCCTCAGTGATGGCTGCACAAGGCACGCAAGGGCTGCTGTGGGTACCTGGATGGTGCATTAGTGCTCGTTTCCTGTAAGCCTTCTTGATCTCATCTTCAGAGGCGTTTTTGTCCACCCCCAGGATTTTGTAGTAGTCTTTCCGTTTGCTCCTTTTCAGTTCCACCTGTGCATTCTTTAGGAGCTGCTTGTGTTCTGAAAAGGAGCACAACACCAGAAGGGAGGGGTTACTCCATCCCTTCCACTTCAGGCCACTCAAAAAGCAAGGGAACAGTCAAAATGAAACCAAAATCAGACATTCTGAAGCCAGTGCACTGCCTCAGACACAAGCTGAATTATCTCAGTATTCAATGCTGGGAGAGAAACCAGAGCAGAGACAGGCATTTTCAGTGCTTCTGAGGGCTTCTCCATATTGTCCTGCTGGGGTATGAGGTTCCAAATCAAAGATTATTGTGGGGGAGAAAAGGAACAACAAAAAAATTGGCAGTTAAGGGAAACTTGTGTACACACAGAGAGTGCCCTGGTGCTCACCTTTCGTTTTTTCTGTCTGATAAACCTTCTCATAGTCTCTTACAGCATCTTCATACTGTTCTGTGTCCATGTAACTGTGGAAAGAAATGCTGGTGACCAAGGAGTCCTTCACAGGAACATCAAAAGGGGTTCAGAACAGGTTGTCTGGGTGGATGTGAATTAAGAGAAGTGCTCTGGACTGCAGCAGCTCAGACCTGAGAGAAGCCCACACAGGGCTACTGCTGGGAGTCCTGACACTTGTGGGAAACCCTGGCACAGGGACCTGCACTCTGGGCTCCAAGGGGACACTGCAACCTCCTTTGGCAGCACAAGTTCTGCTTTAACGACCTGATCATTCCAATATGCAGCTGCAGGAGCTGATCCCAGCCAGCTCAAGCTCCAGGAAGCTGGTGCAGGGTCAGAGCTGGCACAGAGCTTCACACTGGCAGTGCTGGTCAGGAGCAACAACCCTGGCACCTCTGAGGGACACGGGCCTGCCTGTTGCTCCTCAGCCTCACTCACACATTAACTACTCACTGTAACTTAGCAGTTACAGAGATGGAAGGTTGGAAAAGATTGATCTTGGAGGTGTTTTTCAATCTCTTTTCCAACCACTGCAAATTTGCAATTGTAGACATGGACAGAGAGGCTCTCTGGGACAGAACATCTTATGTTCATCTATAAACACAGTAAAGTCAAGTTTTAGAACAAATCCTCCCTAAATTCTGTTTAGATTGGACATCAGGAAGAATTTCTTCACTGAAAGGGTGGTCAGGCATTGAAACTGGTTGCCCAGGGAGGCAGTGGAGTCACCATTCCAGGAGATGTTCAAGGAACAAGTGGACGTGGCACTCAGTGCTCGGGTCTGGTTGACAAGACAGTGCTCGGTCAGAGGTTAGAGCCAATGACTTTGGAGGTCTTTTCCAACCCAAATGATTCTAAAAATACACGATCAGGAGGTAGTGCCAGATCCAGGCAGGCAGGAGAGACCACAGAGAGCTACCCCCACCTCCTCAGCAACATAAGGAAGAGGAATAAATTCAGGGCTCCCCCTTCCATTCAGTTAAGCTCCAGATTTGTGATCCTGTCCCTCAGAGCTGCCAGGAGGACACTCCTGCCCACACAGCTGCTCAGGTGTCAAGGTGTACTCACCACTGTGCCCTCCTCAGGTAGGCTTTGATGTACGTGTCGTCCAGCTTCACTGCGTTCGTGCAGTCGTCGATTGCTTCTTCAAGTTTCCTAAGCTGCAACGTCAGACACAAGTCAGTGAATCCCATACAGAGGACAAATTCTGCATCATGGTTTTAAGCAAATGAAAGGTGTGAAGAATCTGGGAAAATCTCACTGTTTTCTGTGTCTCTGTCTAGGATTTTTTTTTCCAATTTCCCCAAAACACTGAGCTTTTGTTCCCTGGGAAAAAAAAATCAGAAGCTTGGCCAGTGACATGACAGAGCTATGTGGTGCTTCTGTGTAAGAAATGCACTCAAAACCAAGGATTTTCCTGAAAACAATCCCAATTCTGTGTCCAAACTAATTCCTGGGCAGGAAGATAAACCTAAAAATATTTCAAAGAAATCTTTTTTAGAAAAATCGTTGTTTGTTTTCGGACACAAACAGCCATGTATGACATCCATTCTGTGGCCTCCAGCTCATCCCACTTCCCAGGTTTCGGGAACAGCCTGTGTCTCTCGACCAAGTGGGAGTGTCTGGGGGAGCAGCATCAACATTGGGACAGCTGAGCAAGAAAAACGCCCAGAGGACACAGGGAGCAGTGTCACATGACTGGCTGTTTCTCTGGATAGAGCAGGACTAAAATTCAACAGCAAAGCTTAAGAAGTGTCATGGGGTTTTAAATTAGGTCATTTCTTTTTTTTTGCATAAAAATCCAAAGCAAGAAGTGATTTACAAGAAGAATAAGAAATAAATCTGCTCATTCCTGGGAAGGAAACACAGAGACAGGGGTGCCTTTTGCTGACTAAGATAAGGCTAAAGCATGTCCCTCCTCTCCCTCCCACTCTGTGCAGCCCAAGTATTTGAGTTTTGTTTCTGCAGGAGCCGATTGCTGGCTGTTGGGAACTGATCCAAGTGTTGTGCAAGCACAAAACTCTGAAACACTGCCCGTGGCCTCAGAGATGCAGCTGCCAGCAGCCAGGGGAACCTGTGCTTTCCAGAATAACTGATCTGTGGTTTATCCCTGCTGTGATGAGGGATATGGTGACAGACACCTGCCAGGTGAGCGTCCCTTACCTTTGAATTAACCGTCCCCCTGTTGCAGTAGAGTTTGGCATTTGTTTTGATATTATTTGGGTCTATTCCTAGTGCCTCTGTGTACAGTTCATACGCTAGTTTGTAGTTGCCTTTCTTGAACGCTTTATTCCCGTCTTCCTTCTTCGCTTTAAGTGCTTTGGCATTCTGAAAGGAAACACAGCTGACTAAGGACACGAGGTCAGGGGGACCAAGGACCTTGTTCTGCTGGATAAGGGCCCTCAGACACAACAGTTCTAATTGGGTTTCAGACATTGCTGCAGGATACAAGTCACAGCCTTGCTCCAGCAGCTGAAATGACCTGGAAGCACTTTGACTTTCCCCCAAAAGAAGCACTAAGGAACAGCCAGAGGCAGCTCCAGGCATCCTCCACAGAAGAAGGTTTGCCTAACTTTTAAGATGAGAACATGACAGTGCAGTAAATTTATGGATTAAAATAAAAGGACTGGGAGCTCACTTTTTGAGTGATACACATGAACAGATTTAAAGTCGGTCAAAGAACCACACCAGGGAAGGAGCAACACGAAGAAACAGCTTTAAATGGAAGTCAGGGTCTTGACACGGATATTGCACCTGAAAGTCAGGAGTTCCTTTAGAACCAATCTATCTGGTTTTATTGCTCCTGACCAGGGAACAAAGCACAGTGAAGGGCAGGCTGCCTCAAAGTATCACAATCTGCTGAGAAACAGTTTCTGGCAGCTTGGTTTTATCTGAGGCAGCAGCAAGGCTGTCTCTGGCAAGGGTTGGACACACTGCCTGCTCCTGCAGATCTGGGAATGGCAATGCTGAGGGAGCGAGAAAGGATTGATCCAGCAGCACCAAACCATGTGTGCGGTTTAAAAAAAAAACCCAAATCCCTGTGATTTTGCAACCCCACCTCCACCACTCACCCGGCAGGCGAGACAGGCCTTCTCGTGGTCGGGGGCCATCCTGAGGGCCTGCACGAAGAACTGCACGGCCTTCTCGATGCAGTCCTCGTAGTACAGGCACAGCCCACGCACGTACAGCGCGTCGGCGTTGGTCGAGTCCATCCGTAGGATGTCACTGCAACACACAGCAGGAAAGGAAATCCTCCCTGTTCCCGTCTCCTTCTGACCTCCACAAGCACCTCCCTCCACTGAGGTACCCAGTTATTTTATCGAGGCTGTGGTACAGATAAGTCAAAAGGACAGAAGCCTGCTCAAGGGGGATGGCTGGTTGTGAATGGGGTCTGGATGCAGCTTCACACACCCTCTCCTCCTCACAACATGCATTAAGGACTATTTGTATTTTATATTCCCTCACTTATTCCAGGTGTGGAGCACAGGAGGCAGCCAGCACACCCCACCAGGTGTTCCCCAGCCCTCTGACACTCACCTGGCCACGGACTGTGCCTCGGGGTACCGGCCCAGCAGTGCCAAACACTCGGCCTTGAGGATTTTGAACCGGTGACACGCGGGAGCAAACTCCAGAGCACGATCCATGCAAAACACAACCTGGGGGGGGAGAAACCACAGGCGTGAGCACAGCAAAGAGCCAAGGGCCTGGTTTGAACAGCTGCCCCACGCTTGAGATTTGTGTTTGACCAGGAAGGCGAGCGTGCAGACACCCACCTCCACTGCTGCAGGAGACACAGTTCACTGGAAAATTTTCCTCATGTGCAAGTTGTGCCTTTCAAAGGGCTTTTTGTGCCAACGTCTGAGGCATCTGCTGCCAATAATTGTGATAGAGCACTACACAAGACTCAAGGGACACCTGTAGGAGGTCCATCCCTTTAACTCTTCTAAACTGTAAGCCCTAAAGAAAGGGCCAAGAAGGACAATCCTGCCCCTGTGTCCTGCAGTATAAGACATGTGGGAGGGACAGAAATTCAATAGATTGAGACAGTTTGGATTGCACGAAACACAAAAAAGTACAGTGCAAGGGTTGATCTTCCACTGGCCTGACAGCCATGGGTAGGGTGAGCTAATGGGTCTTTTCCATCCCTGCACTCTGGTGGGGACATCTGTGCAAGAACAGGGCATTGTTCCCCAAGGTTCATCTGCTCCTCAGCCCGTGACATCACGGGGCCCTGCTGTGGGAAGCACTGTGCTCCAGAGCCGAGGGCTTCTGGGTGAGGCAGGAGCAGCTCTCCAGAAACAAAGATCACGTTTCATGTGAGCCTCCCCAGTGAAGTGGGACTGGGGAAGTGAGGGACAGATACAGACACCCAGAACGTGCAACTCCTACACAGGAAATTCAGATGGACCACACATCCCATTTGCTCCTCAGAAACAGGTGATATAAAGCTGGGATTTACCCTTTCAAAGTCTTGATCTTAGCCTAAGAGTGACCTGAACAATGAGCTCAATGTACCAGACAATCTCCTTTCTGGGATAAATCTGAGCCTTACATGCATCCACTGCACAGAAACAGTTGCATAAGAAGTGCTTGGTGCCTTTCAGATTTCATGCTGTCATTTCTTGTTCTATCAGGTCAGTACCAGCTGCATCCTGTTACAACCCTTGGGAAGAAAGATTTGGAAGCTGTAAGGAGAATGCCCCATGCAGATCTGCATTCCTCCTTGTACGACCCTCGTTGACACACAGCCTGCCTTTTAATTTTCTTTCAAAGAGTTGAGAAAGAAGAATCCTGGATATGCATTTCAGGAGCAAAGCGTGATCAAATGCTGCTGCTGACAAAATCTGTCTCAAACAGCTCATTCATGACTCCACTCACCCTGCAAAGCTAACAGTGACAGAGGGCTGGCCTGAGACAGTCACCTCCTCACTTGTCATTCGGTGGCATGAGCTCTGCCTCCTTCAGAGCTGACAGTCCACCAGCCAGCCCTGCTCCAACAGATGTGGCACAGCACCTCCCAAACACCCAGCAGGGAAACCAGCCACACACCTGCCCAGGCCATGCCAAACACACCAGTTCTTATCTAAGACCACACCAAACAAATTCATCTCACCTTCCTGAAATCCCGTTTCTCAAAATCCACTTCAGCTATTTTTTCATACTCGAGCACAGTCGTGGCATTCTTCAGCTGAAAGACAGAACACACGAGTGCTGCAGGACGGGCTCTACTCTGAAATGCCAACAAGCAGCATTTGAGCAGCCAATCCCTGAATGTCAGAGCCAAAACTGCTGCATACCATGGACCAATAATGAAGATGACATGAATACTTTTGCCAGCATTAAAATCAGTTTGAAATCAAGTGGCTGAACTGAGCCCAGGAAAATGCACGCTGTGAAAGAGGCACAACAGTGGCAGCTGCCTTACACCACTCTCCATTTCTCCTTCAGCCAGCTCAGCCTCCTCAGCATCTACTGGGGACAGTTAAATCTGAAGATCCTCTTACCTCCTGCTGTGCCTGGGTATTCTTATGATCCAGTTCTAAAACTCGCTGAAAGCAGCGGCTGGCAGCCATGGCATTCCCTAGGGAAAGGTGGCACTTCCCTTCCCGGAGATGGCCCTGGGAACACAGGTGAAAGGGAGTTGCAAGAGCTGTTACAGGCGCAGACAAGGCACTGAATGAGGAGCCTGAAGTTCTCCACGTACCCGTACGAAGCTGTCGTCCAACCTGACCGACTGCTGAGCATCCTCCAGTGCTTCTCGGAACCTCCCCAGCATCATGAGCGTGGCAGCTCTGTTCCCATAATAACTGGCATTATTGGGACACGTATCTGGAGACAATGCAAGACTCACTATCAGCGTAATGTAGCAGCTACACAACTTGTGGCACTTAAGAACATTGGCCCTGACTGGCATTATCGATCTGGTGACATTTCCCAAGGTAATTAAGGCAGGCAAGAGGTTTTCATTCAGCATGCGCTGTCAGAAACCCCACTGGTGTGTCTGAAATCAGCAACCAGCTCCAATTTTAGGCATAGGATTCAGCAAAGATTGATACTATCAGCTGTTCTCACCTATGGCTTTTGTGTAGTAGTTGTACGCTTCGTTGTAATCTTTCTTGGCATAGTACGCGTTTCCTTGCTCCTTGAATGCTTCTGCTTCTCTGAAAGGAAGCAAAACACCACATTTTCAGAGGAATTGAGCACCAGACAGATTCTGATCATGATGAGCATTTGATCCCCAAGCAACCTCAGCACCAGGAGAAAGCAGCACACCTCATGTTGTGCTGGCTCCCAGATTCTCCAGCACTTTACCTGGGATACTCGGGGGTATTTCCTGGCCAAATGTTACAGGGATGCAATAGCAGCCTAAAGCCACATTTGAGTCCCCTCAGAGAGTCCAGAAGAACTCCCTGGTGCGGGGTTCATCCAACAGTCCCCTCCTGCAAGGTGCTGCACCTCAAAACAAAGGAGACAGTGCTGGTTCTTTCAGGAGTCCCACATACTTACAAACCAGAGCCAAGAACAATTTCCACGTTCAAAAGACAGCTAAATCAAAGAGAAGTATGGGTACAAGCCTGCAACAGAAGCCTGGCACTGCCTTGGCAACAGGTCTAGAAATAGTCCTCACACTCAAGAGCAACCATTTGCAGAGACAGTTTGGGACATTTAAAAACACACAACATATGGTTTAAAGCAGCTTCCTTTAAACTCTCGAAAGCCAAGCTTCCCCTGAGGGAAACCAAGTCCCTTCTCTTCCCTCATCTCCCTTCTGCCTTTCAGCTGCACAGGCCGAGAGGGAGAGCACATCACGGTGAGGCAGCAGTGCTCAGCAGGCTGACCTGGGAGAACAAAGGGAATTGTGTTGGAACAAGTTCCCATGTTTTCAGCCTCGCTCAGGCTGCCATTGGCCGCTCCCACACAACCACCTCGTGCAGGGGTTGTTTTCACTGAGCCATCGCAGATTTCCCAGCTGGCAGAACAATGGACACTGGGAGCTGGGAAGTGTGCTCTTCACTTTCAGTTTGAAGTTCTGCTGTGAGCTACAGCCCAGCTGAGTCCAGCCACACCCCTGCAGGAGTTAAACCCTGGGGTGAGATGAGATGGGTAAGAACTGTGGCAGAGTAACGGGGCAGCACACACACACTGCTCCCCAAGGGCCTTGTCCTGGCTCCCTGGTCAGCTCCTCCTGCTCCAGAAAATGATGAACTCACCCACTGGAGATGGGAAATGCCATCCCTCCTCAGCCACAGCCCTCCCAGCATCACACCTGAGGCAGGTGCTGCAGTCTGGCTTTTCCTCAGGAGCCAGCAGAGCCCCAGGAGCTCTGCACCCTCCCAGCTGCACTGATGTACAAGGTATGCCTGCGGGATGGATCCGTATCACAAGCATCAGGATGCAAACTCTGCATAATTAAAATGTTTCCAAACACAACCACCTTTTTTGAATATTACAAATCAAGTATCTAAATACAGTGGGAAAACTACTCAGCAATTCTGCACTTTTGGAACCCAGGCAGTAAAGAGTTTCACTGTTCTCTTGTTTCTGTAATCACAAACAGAAAAGAAAATCACAGATCCTATGAAAGTTCCTTCCCTCAGGTCTCAGGCTAAAGAAATGGGTGAACAGTCTTAATGGCAGAACTCACATGAGCCACCACCACAACCTGTCCAGCACAGCGGGCTGAATCACAAGTCTTTTAGCCATTTTACCTGTCATGAGGAATTACCATCTAATAGACACAGCTAAAGGCTGAGTGCCAGAGCATCCCATCTACCAAAACCTGCTGGGAAGAGCTGGGAAAATGGGAGAAAGAAAACATAACCCTGGCAAAACCAATTTTCAGAAAGCACCAGTACTATGAAACACCAGAGAAACACCCCCACAAAAGGATTACTGTTTTCTACTCTTTTTTATTGGTCTGTTTTCCTTTTAAGCATTTTAATACAGATCAATGCATCAACAAGTCACAGTGCCTCGGGTGACACCGGCGGAAAGGAGAGCGCAGGTACTTCTGCTGCTCCCATGGCCTAAAGCTTAACGATGAAAATTGTGAAAGCAAATCACCCCCACAGCATGAAGGCAAAGGACCTGCTGGAGCTGTCAGGCTGGGCTTGAGCTCCAGCGCCAGGACAGAAGCAGCTCTGCCCTGCTGTGCCCTGCTGACATACAGAGCACACAGCCCTTGTTTACCACGGCTCTGGCTCCAACAAGGAGAGCTGCAGCCCCTGATCTCACTGGGGATTGTTTCACCCCAACAGATGCTGCGGCCTGAATGAGCTCATTCTGCCTCCCGCGCTGCTGGGGCCTGCGCTCCCCACTTGCTACTTTTGACACTGAAGAAGAATCGTGCTTTGCTAAAAATACGCCCCCGGCTGAATGGGTGGCTTTGTGACGGGGTCGGTGTCTTCGCGGGGCTGCTCCATGCTGGACACAGAAACAGAGAAGAGCTGCACCAAGAAGCTGGGGAAGAAGCTTGTCTTTCATCACTCACATGCACCACAGGCACAGGAGAGGCTGCTGGGAGTGACTCTCCTTGCGAGTGAGGCAATTTTTTATTTTTCTTTTATGGTATTTCTCAGCATCTCTAATACTTGAAGTGCTTTGGTCCCTGTCACTCTAGAGAACCTGCCACCACAGAATCATCTGGTTTGGAAAAAACCTCCAAGATCTTTGAGTCCAACCTGTGACCGATCACCAGAGCACTGAGTGTCATGTCCAGACGCTCCTTGAAGACCACCAGGGATGGGGACTCCAACACCTCCCTGGGGAATGCCTGGCAACTCATTCTGTGAAGAAATTCCACCTGATGTCCAACCTGAACCTCTTCTGGCACAGCTTGAGACCAATGAAGACAAGCAGCAGCTGTGTGTGCTGACACTCGGTCGCACACTCGAGCTCTGAGGATGGAGCTCGCTGCCTGCCTGGCAAGAGAGGCACCGGCACAAGGCTCCTTGTCCTCCCCGTGCCCTGTGAAAGCTCAGCCCCTGCTCGTTCCCAGCACAGCAGCTCTCGGAGAAGCCATCCCGCACACACTGACACAATCCCACGCTTGCCTAACAACTCCTGCCTCCTCCTCAGAGCTTCCACACGCTGCCCCCGCTCGAGTGCCGATCGTGGCTTCCACCTCCCACTCCAGCTCCCCATGAGACTCCCGCAGGCACCTGATTTTCTGTCATGGGAACCTTTAGGGATCTGTAACCCAGCAGTTCTTGGTCCAGGTGTGCTGGCACAGCCCCTGGGCAGGGATGGGCCAAGGCAGTACCACCAGTGACAGAAATCCAACACCTAAGGAGGTGGTAGAGTCATTCTCTCCCAGCTTTCCTGACCCTCACTCCCACTTCACTGCCGGCCTCCATTATGAAACGGTGGCAAAACCCTAAAATAGCCAGGATTTAAGGAGGGCTTCAAAATCCTGTCCTGACCAAGCAATCCTTCCCGTTATGCTCTAGCAAAAGGAACACACCTGCCTACTTCATGCAGTTCTTGCAGAGGCTTTTTCTTTAATAGGATATGGTGCCTTTATCAGGCATTTTTGGGGGTGAAATCCCGCCCAGATTCTCAGCTGTCAAATGTGACTCAGCCGCTGGGGTAAAATAAGTTGGGTGATCTCAATTCAGTTTACAGCAGGCAGATGTCTAGAGCTTAAAATTAGCCATCATGTTTGCCCCTGGACATGCAATACTCTCCCCTCCCTTCTTTCAGGCCTTGGAAGAAAAACAAAACACGTCATGTGCCAGGAAGATACACAGGGTGTACTTTAGAGACCTGTCCTCAGGTGAGGTTTGACACCAAGTGAGGATTTGGACATACAGGAATATACATTTACAACTTCCTCATGAGAGGCCACAGAGAGGTAAGCACTGAGCTCTTCTCTCTGGTGACCCGTGACCTGAGGGAATGGTTGGAGCTGGGTGAGGGAGAGTTAGGATGGATATTAGGAACAGGTTCTTCCCCCAGAGGGTGTCTGGGCACTGTGCCAGGCTCCCCAGGGCAGCGGTCACTCGCGCTCGTACTGGCTGGGCTGGGCAGCGCTGACCCGCCGAGGGCAGAGCAGAGCAGTTTCCTGGCACATCAGCTCCCCCCAACGCAGCACAGACACCACGGCAGCCACTCAGCACAGCCCCCAGCCAGGAAAATCCGAGTCTGGGCACCCAAATATCTACAGGGATGAGCGAAGGACTCACCCATGGAAACGTAACAGAGCACTGCCTCAAGCCTCGCCAAGAGCAGAGCTGACCCTGAACCCACAAGGTGCTCAAACCCCCAGAACGCTTCCCATACCCAAGGGCAAACTCATGGAAGACCAAAAGAGCCACAAGAACCAAAACATGCCACAAGAAATCCAAGAACTGACCCAAACCTTCCCTGCAGCCACGAGCGAGAACGGCAGCCGAGCCCCAACTTTAATTGTGCTGTTATGTAATTCCCGGAGCTCGGAATTAACCTAATTCCCAGCAATGGCCCCATCATGCCCGGCAGGGCCACAGCGTAACTTTTGTGAAAACCCATGGAAGGGTCTAGAATCAGCCTGAGACTGCTTTTCTGAAGGAAGCAATTCCTTTTGAATGAAGGAAGACAGCCAGCTTAAGAATTCCATGGGAAAACAACTGCATCTACATTATGATTCCCCTCAAAAAAAGCACATTTCACGTTAAGGAAATAGGCTGAAACTGTAAGTACAGAACACCTTCTCCTACTGGATAAAGCAACTGCCTAAGTTAGATATTCAAATACTCTGCAGATGCACGGGAAGCAAATAACTACACAAGTACCATCTGCTGCTTCTGGTATGCCCATAAGATCATAAAATAATTCCAGATGAGTAAAATGGGCTGGCTTATCACCTGGGAAACCCCAGTGCCCACTTACAGGCATAACAGGAATAGCAGAGCCTTCTCCAGGTTATCCCAGAATGACCTGGTGCCCCTCAGAGGACTCACCCCGTCCTGCCAGTGCTGCCCCGAAAGCTGGCGAGAAACGACGTCTGTTTATGGAGGAGCCTCACTCAGATGCACCTCACTTCCTGCACTGCAAAAGCCTCTTGGTGCTCACCAACACCTGACAACCTCCAGGGAACACCTGCAGACCTGACCAGGCCTGGAACCTTCAGGACTCCATGTGGGCCACTCCAGGTTTGTCACTTTTGTTGCAGAAAACAACAATGCCCCACAGAGGCACCAACACCTCCCAAGTCTGCAGCAGGGGCTCTGCAATCTCCCAACTGTATTTTCCCAACAGCTGGAGGTATTTCTTTTTAAGAGGCTTCCACACGCTCCAGTGCTGAAGAAGGAGGAGGAGAAAGATCCAGCCTGGAGCATGCATGGGAGCCAGAACACAGAGCTGCCAGGAGGATGACAAGGAAATTCTCCCTGGCAAAGCTCCAGGGGCCCAATCTCATAGAGCAGCTGGGATCAGGGAAAAACTGTTCCCATGGGTGAGAAACCTTTAAAATTAATGAAGAAACAAGTGAGGTTTTGGGGGTGGCCCAGTCCTGCTCATCAGCTGCTCTGCACTGGTGCACCAACGGATAAAATTAACACAATTACATCAACACTTTTCTCCAGGACCCTAACAATCCATGAGGCAGCAGCAGACAATAATTATCCTGTGACCACACTCCATTCCTGTGCCCTGGACATCCTGGGAGCCCTCTGGCATGTCTGCAGCTGCTTCAGGGCATTAGTTACAGCCATTCTGAAATGCAGATCTCCCCTTCTGCTTGTTTTCTAACTTTCCAGTTTTATTAAGCCATGGAGAACAGAATTGTGCATTTGGACAAAAGTGAGTCCTTCAAAGTATCCATATTCTGCAGTGCTGTAATCCCTAAATGGAAACACAGAACATGGACCCTCGTTGCTGAGTTATCATAAGGATTCTGAAAAGGTTTTCCTTTTTTTTTTTTTGCTGATTTTTACAGAAGTGAGTGCAGATACATCCCGAAGGCTGCACCAAATCAGTGTGTCCTGCGCAGAGCTCACCCAGCCCTCACCTGGCCCGGGATGTTTCACACACATCTGACACCTTCTGAGGCTCCAACTCCACTCCTCAATACAGCAATTATTGCTCTGATTTCCATGAGAGCAACTGAGCTACTGCAGTGAAACTGGAAGGGAAGAGGTTGATGCACAGAACTGCAAAGAAATCGGGGTGTGCAGGGCTGGCTCCTCCAGAGCAACCCCAGGGAATCAGCTCCTGCTCATATGGATTTATTTTAGCAAAGGAAAGGTGCAACATCCCCAAAAAGACATGAAAAGGAAACACTGTGAAGGCACCCAATGAAAGCGGTGCATGGCACGGCCTCAGGATGGAAGGAAGGAGCTGGAGGTCACCACCCGCAGACACCCGTGCCTTCAGCCAAGGTTTTACCTCTGGGAATTTTTACCATTTCAAACACCGCATTTCGCTTGCCCAGGGGGCAGGAATGATGTGTCCACACAGGCCTGTCCCAGCCTCACAGGCTGGGCGATCCCGGTGCTCGGTGAGCCACAAGTGCCTCCTCAGCAGCTCCTCCTTTCCTGCTCAGCAGGACCTCCCCAGGGAGCTGCTCCTCAGGCCTCAATTCCACAGAATCCCTTGGGCCATCCATGGGAGTCTGAAAACACCATTCCTCAGAGGCCACTTCTGGCTTTGTTTCCTCTTCTTCATTCCACTGCATCATCTTCCAGAGCAAATGCCTTCACTCCTACAGGAGCAGCTCTTTCCTTCCAGCTCCCTGGGACATGAACTCAGCACCTGCCACTACGGAAAACCAGTGGAGTTTCCCGGACAGGGACCTTCCCACCTCTCTGCCCGCAGTGCTCCAGCTCGCTCACTCCTGGGAGGAAAACATGCGGGAAAGGTCGGGATCCCACCTCTCCCCCTGCCTCAGGTGACACTGGCAGCTCCCCCGGGTGCACCAGAGCACGGCAGGACAAACCTCCTGGATGAAGGAGCATTCCGGGAGCAGGGCTCTGCCCAAGGCGTTTTTCCCGTTATCCACCAGAGCAGGGCAGACTGAAACCCACCGTGGGCAGGTTTAAAACGGACCAGGAACCTGGGGAACGGGGCGATGCAGCAGCAAAGGGTTCAGGAGTTTGAAGCCTCCTCTTCCCACGCGTTTAATTCTCCCCTGCCCAGCGAGAGGCTCCCCCGACACCGCCGAGGGTGCGCGGCCTCGGGACACAGGGTGTGAACCGCATTTCTGGGACGCCCCGGTAACGCGTGGATGATGCCCTAATCCCGGTGCGCACGGAGGCCGCGGGAGCTCACCGGGACACACCGGCACCGCAAACCCAGCGGCTCCCGGGCCCCGCCGCCTGCGGCCCGCGGCTGTCACCGCCCGCCGGGTGGGCCTGGGGAGCCGCCG
>VZTJ01003624.1:153155-177189 GCA_013397795.1 Orthonyx spaldingii
ACCGGTGCCTGGGAGGGGGCGGGGACTCGGCCCAACATGGGCGGGGCTTATCTGGACGTGGGCGGGGCGTACAAAGACCACGCCCCCTACGCAGCAGGGCAGCGCGGGGTCCCGCGGTCCGCCCGCCCGCAGGGGGGCGCTGTGGCGCCAACGCTCCCCTCACGCCGCCGGCCCGGTGAGGCTCGGCCGCCGCCGCCCCGGTGAGGCGGGGTGGGCAAGAGCTGCAAGGTGGTGGTGTGCGGGCAGGCCTCGGTCGGGAAAACCTCCATCCTGGAGCAGCTGCTCTACGGGAACCATGTGGTCGGTGAGTGAAGCGCCGGGTGGAGGCGGCGGCGCAGGCTGCGGCGGGCAGGTCCGGCCCTGGGCAGTGCTGGCTCCGGGGATCCCCCTGGGCAGGGCTGCCCCGGTCACCCCCTAAACGCACCGGCGGTGGGTGGGGAGGGCACAGCGCGGGGACAGCTCCTCGGGCAGGGTCCCCACGTGTCCCCTGCCCACCCCCGTCAGGCTCGGAGATGATCGAGACCCAGGAGGACATTTACGTGGGCTCCATCGAGACGGACCGCGGCGTGCGAGAGCAGGTGCGCTTCTACGACACGCGGGGGCTGCGGGACGGGCTGGAGCTGCCCAAGCACTGCTTCTCCTGCACCGACGGCTACGTGCTGGTCTACAGCACTGACAGCAAGGAGTCCTTCAAGCGTGTCGAGCTGCTTAAGAAGGAGATCGACAAGTCCAAGGACAAGAAGGAGGTGAGTCCCCCGGAAGATGGGGCTGCGGAGTGGGATCTGCTCCTCTGGGGCAGGTTCTCACCTTTCTGTTCTCCAGCCCGTCACAAGATGCTGATGGGTCCCTGATCTGTGAGACTCCCAGCAGTCACAGGCTGTCTCCTGGTGCTCTCTGAGCATACAGGTGCTCAAAAGCTCCTTCCACTTTGGGGCTGGTTTGGGACACACAGACCCCAGCAGCAGGGGAAGGGAGAACTGGGATCATGGGGTTTCAAAAGGTCTCGACGTGGAATCAGTGGCAGAGCCGGGCCCACCACTGAGGGTCTCCATGGCAGAGCCAGCCAACCCTGCAGCTCTGTGGTTGGAACCTTCAGGGGCCCTTCTCGCCTTTCTGGAACAGGTCACCATTGTGGTTTTGGGCAACAAGTGTGACCTGCAGGAGCAGCGCCGGGTAGACCATGATGCAGCCCAGCACTGGGCCAAGGGCGAGAAGGTGAAGCTGTGGGAGGTGTCCGTGGCTGACCGGCGCACGCTGATCGAGCCCTTCATCTACCTGGCCAGCAAGATGACCCAGCCACAGAGCAAGTCTGCCTTTCCCCTGAGCCGCAAGAACAAGGGCAGTGGATCCATGGATGGCTGAGCCTTCTTCCCCTTCCCTTCCATTGCCACCTCCTCTTCCTCACCTTCCTGCTTCCCTCGCACCTCCTGCTGAGTCCTGTCTGGTGTCACGGAGCCTGTGGGAAGCAGGTGGCAGGAGGAACAATCATCCCAGGGCTGGGGATGGTCCTGGAGGATGAGAGGCAGTGGGACAGGGACCACTCCTCTCCTTGCCCAGCCCCTACAGCCATCAAAGGTGCTACAGGAAGGTCAGGATTCACTCAATGACCCCCTCTGCTCTCAGGTGCTGGGAGAGGGGAGCAGAGGCACAGCACAGGCTGGCTGGACCGTGGGGATGAGCTCCACATCTGGAGGGAACAACTCCCCTCTTTTTCCTGATAACTTGTGGGAAGAGCCTGTTTGCTGGCCCTGCTCCCACCCAAGCAGCTCTCCTTGCACTGCCCCAGCTGGCTCTGTGCTGCTCCCTGGCACGTTGTCCCTTACCCTGGCAGTGTCCACTGCTCCTTTATGCACAGGAATATCCAGGCATGCTGCCCCAGGGAATGCCTAGAGCAGGGCAGGTGCTGTTCCTGAGGGCAGGGTGCCCAAATCCACCATCCCGGCCCTCCTCTTCCTGAGTGCAGACTCAGCCATGAGCTTGGAGGAGATGGGACTGTGCTTCACCAGCACACCTGGATCCCTGGAGGAGCTGGGGCTGTACTTACCCTGCACACCCCAGATGCTTTGGGCTATGGCAGCTCTCACTGCCCACCTGTCACCGTGCTGCCTTCTCTCAGAACCACCTTAAAACAAGGCACAGGTGTCCCAGTCCTACCTAGCAACACTTGTTCTCTTCAGGTAGTCTGGATGTAGGAAAAGAACTGACAGAAAGCCCCAATGTGTTTATACTTGTTCCGTTTATTTACTGAGTAACACAATAAAGCGATGAGATTCGATTATCAAAATATTTTCCTTTTTTTTTTTCCCCAACAGTTATAGTACATCAAAAAAATATACAATGAACATTACAGGAGGGTACTGGCCAAGTCCCTAGAATCTGGATATTCCATTTTGGGTTGGATTTTTTAATTTTTCCTGTTTTTTTGAATCAAACTTCACATCACTCCAAGGTTATTTACAGAGGGGCACACATTACCGAGCGCTATGGACTATCCCTACTCCTAGTACAGCATGTGCTAAGTCAAAGGCAGTAAATGCTTTGGAGAGCAGGAGGGGACTCGGGGGGATGCCGTAACGGGGGTTTTTACGCAGCTCGTTGCAGTATTATTGTCACTAGAAGGAATGGCTTTCACAGGGTTAAAGTGCCAAGTACAGGAGTGCGTCAGGACTCCACTGGTGAGGGGCAACGGAGCAGCCACGGCTCCAGCACAGGCTTTTTGGAACAATGGAGGGGAACAGGCCCACTGGTGCCACGCGGCTCTGCAAGCTGGAGCCCGGCTGCTCCCGGCTCCCCACGCTCCTCAGGGGCTGGGCCTGGCACAGGAGGGGACCCATTGTCCAGCTGCTGTGGCCGGACTCGGGGTGACCCTGAGGGCCTGGGAAGGGCACAGTGAGATGGGCAGGGGTGGCTGGAGACACGCTGGCCATGGCCTGCTTGGCACTGGGGAGCGGGGACAGCGTCCCTCCTGTCCCCTAGGGCCCCACCAGCACAGACTTCTGTCCCCTTGGGTGTGGGGTCCCTATGTGTCCCCTGGGCTGTGGGACCATCTCCCTATCCCTGCCAAAGCTGTTTCTGCTGGGAGCCTTCCTTCCCTCAGCTGCGCTCCAAGCCACATCTCCCACCACTGCTGCAAGACCTTTCCGTTGTCTCCATGCACAGCTGCTCACTCTTCTCCTGGTGCCCTCTTTCCACTCTCCTCCTTCCCTGGGGGAAGAGATGCTCCAAGCAGGTAAATTCATACCCAGGGGCTCCCTCACTCCTGTCTCTGTGGCAGGAGCACAGCGGTAGCTCTGTGGTTGGTGCTGCCCACAGACCCTGCAGGTGTGTGCTCCCTCCTGCAGCTTTCTGCCCTTGCCAAGGCTCCAGCCCTGGGAAGCAGACGTGTTTCAGCCGAGTCACCCACTGGCTGGTTCCCATTCACCTCCCCGTGCCAGGACCCATTCTGAGCATCAGCAGAGCACGCTGGGCAAAATCCCTCTGAAATCTGGGCGCTGCTTATGGCCAAGACGTCAGATATGTGTGCTTGTGCGTGTGGATTCCCAGGTGCACACACCAACCTGCCTCTTCCCGAGGGCTGGCAGGGACTGGAGTCACAGCAGAGGTCTGAACCAGCACCCTGGGCCGGGGATGGGACAGAGCTCGGTGTTATGTTGGTTCTTCTGCTCCCACCACGGCTCCGGCTGCACGGATGCATCAGCACCAAAGGGAATCGCAGGCAGCCGATGCGGCGGGTGAGCTGCCCCCCTGGATTGCATAGATCGGGGTGGGGTGTTCCTCCAGCGAAAGGTCCGTGTGGGATGCAACTCTCTCTATGTACAGCAGCGTGCTGGGCACCCAGAGCGCCGCAGTGACAGCCCCAGACAGGTCCTGGTTGGGCTGTTTGAGCACAGTGAAACGCAGAGCTACGGCCTTGGGTCCCTCCAGAGCCCAGCATTCCGCAGGCTGTGGCTGCACCTGCCACCTGACTGATTGTCCAGGCTGCTGGGGACACCATTGTTTTCGGGAATCATCAATAACTCCCTGGAAGCTCCTAACGGGGATGGAAGTGGAGGGCCGGGCATGGCAGGTGAGCAGCAGCGTTGCCTTTCACTGGAGAACCGAAAGTGCTTTAGGGACATTCACTCAGCCTCACAGCATCTTCCGGGAGGTAGGGGCAGGGCTGTCCCCGCGGTGGGACAGAGACAAGGACAGACGCCAAGCACAGGGTCACCCCCTCGGGGAGCCAGCACCAGACAGTGTGGTGCTCCCGGCCTTGCTGGGCGTGAGTGGGGCCCAGCTCGGCCACATGCCCGTCGTGTGCTTCTGGGGCCAGGGCAGGGCCTGTGTGCTTTGGAGGGAGGAGGCGCCGGCCCTGGGGTCAGCTATTGCTCTCGGAGTGAGGATACGGTCAGTGTGGCCGGTGCCCGCCACCGCGGGGGCTCTTTGGCTGGTGGGACGTGGAGAGTTGTGGGGACAGGGCGCTGGTAGGTGGCACAGAAACTCCCTGCCAGAACAGGCAGGTGCAGGGTTGGCAAGGGCACAGCCAGCCCAGGCTGAGAGAGAAACTGCCAGCTTCCCACTTGTGCTGGGGTTGTTTCTCCCAGTAAGAGCTGGGCTGAGATTCCCCTCGCAGTTCCCTTCCCACTGGGCTGGCAGGAACCAGAGGGATGCTCCTTCTCCCAGGGACCAGCCAGCTCCTCTCCTTCCAGTCTGGTAACTGGGAGGGCAATGAAGAAGCAGCCAGCAGGCCAAGGACAGGCAGGCCCTGGCCATGAGACGGTCCTGTTGATTTGGACACTGTCCTCTTCCGTGCACTGTCTGGGCTCATCTGCCGAGCACGGGGCCAGCACAGGCTGGGGGAGCGGTGGGGATGCGCGGCGGGGCTGGCCGGGCTCTGTCGGGGCACCTCTCTCCAGTGGGAGCCCGCTCCAAGCAAAGGAGAAGCCAGGGTTGATGTCTACGACTACATTTTCCCACCAGCCAGGAGAGCAGGTGCCAGGAGCGCTGCCCCCAGCGCGCAGCCCCCGCAGCCCAGCCCGGCCGCGGCGCACAGACCCTCGGCGGGCCAGAGGCTCTAGTAGGGTGCGAAGACGATGGGACCCGGCGTGGTGCGGACGTGGGCCGGCGGCGTTCGGAAAAGGGCTGGTCCAAGGATCGGGGCTTGGAAGAGGGTGGTGGCGGTTGCTGGTCGCAAGGCAAGGGGTCCAGGCATGGCGCAGACAGCGGCGGCGGTGAGCGGGCTCGGCAGGAAACGGGTTGCCAGGGTTTTGGTGAGGTGCTTCTGCAAAGCCAGCTTGGACTGCAGGGAGGGAGGAGGAGACACCGTGAGATCGCAGGACAGGTGGAGGAATCACAAGTGCTGCCTTTGTGAACGCTGCTGCCAAAGCACTCCCGAGTTATCCCCATGCTGGCCTTCCCAGGAATAGACTCAAAACCCACCACCACAGCTCACCCTCCCTGAGGGGAGAAGCTGAGCTGTGGTGATGGAAACCAAGATTTGAGAAGAAGCAGCTCCTGTGACTCAGTGCAAGGATGGCTGAGGGCGAGCGAGGCTTTGCGAGCAAACCAAGCGAGTGCTGTGCAGGGAGACAGGTACCTTGAGAATACTCACTGCGAGGGCAGCATTCTTCTGCAGCTTGTTGTAGGGGCTGTACTTGGGCTTGGGTGGCTTCCCCGCCAGCCTGTCTTTGTGCCGCCGGCTGCTCATGTGCTGGGGAGGAAAACAGTTGGATCACTGGGAGCCAGGGCAGCTGGGGCAACGTGCGGCTCAGGTCTGTGGAGATGCCCGCCACCCTGCAGGGACCATCAGGTACCCACACCCTGAGGCCCTGCATACCCACACCCAGTGCCCAGGCACTCCCAAGGCATCGTCACCTGCTTGAGCTGGGTCTCGGAGTTCACATAGATCTCGCACACTTGGCAGTGAAATGCCTTGTTCTGGATGTTGATGCTGCCCTTGTTCCCGATCCGCTTGGACTTGTGCCCTGCCCGGGAGAGGAGCTTGCCCCGGCCTCGCCGCAGTTGGGTGCTGTGACCTTCCAGCATCGACTTGTGCTTGGCACCTGGTGAGAGGGGATACTCAGCAAACCCAGCCCAGCCCTGTGCCAGCACCAGGGCAGTGGGAACAGTGCCCTCCAACAGCACCGGGGGAGCCCCACCAACCTGTGCCCAGCAGCACCTGCAGGCAAAGGGGACAGGGAGCTGCCTGGCAGCCCAGACTTTTGCCAGTGCTGCGCAGCACATTCCCAAATCCTGCCAAACTGCACGTTGCAGGCAGAGCAGAGATGCTCAGCTTCCCAGAGACCCCCCCTCCATGTGCCAGCTTTGGAGAAGCTGCTATTTCGGGTGTACGCTGGAGCCTGCCGCCTGTCCCCGGGCGTTAGCACAGTCTGCAGGGCCGGGCGCGCGTCGCCCGCCGTGCTGCAGCATCTGAGCCGTGCCCAAGGTCAGAGCGGAGCCAGCCGTGGCGCCAGGAATAGCTCAGCGGGGTCACAGCAGGTGGGGAAGGAGGAACCCAAGATCCCTACACACCTGGGGACAGAGTGCTCCGTTCTGCTCCTGCCAGCGCCAGGACGGCGAGGGTGCACGGGGAGCAAGTAATTTAAGCCTCTGCTAATTCCTTCTATTTTTTAAGGCGTGAAGCAAGGAGCTGTGTGACGGCCACGGAGCAGTGCCAGCCTGCAAACGTTTGTTTGTTTGTTTGTTCTTTTTCCCCAAATCAGCTCCTGAATTCGTAACTGGAGCTGACAAAAGCAAAAGGACACGTCTGCAGCTAAGCCGCAGCAGTGTCCTGAGCCAACCCTGCACACAGCAGCTGCAGCTGCCCCAGCAGGCAGTGGGGTGGGGGGAACTGGTTCCCAGTGCTTGCTGAACTGGGGGAGAAAAGGACCTTCCATTTAAAGCTGGGGTGCCCAACTTAAGCATCCTCCAGAGAAAGGGGTGAGCCAGGAGCTGGAACTGCAGGGCCTGCAGACCCCACTGGAGATACCTTTACTGTGGCTGCCATCCCCTGCCACCACCCTGGGGGTGGTTCTGGCCACCCCCAGGCTTCAGGGGGACCCTCAACAGCTCCCACACCTGCCCACCCCGAGGGGCTGCCCTGCACAGCCCAGGAGCCATCGCTGGCTACAGGGCTCCACAGCTCATTGGATTCCCAGGGGTCTTCTCCCCAGGGCCACAAGCCCAAACCACCGAGCTGCTTTGGGAAGGATTATCCTGGGTTTGGAAGAAGCTCTGGCTATCAGCTCCAAGCCAAATGGAATATAAAGTAGCCTCAATCACTTGATTAAAAGTAGCTGGAAATGTCCTTAATTGAGACATGAACAGTAAGAGTGTTTGACCTTGTGAAAATTCACCGTAGAAGCTGCAGCCCAGGTAAAGCCCCATGGCTTATCTGTGCAGGTCATTTTAATGAACATTTTTTAACTGCAGCAACACTCATTAATGCTCTCTACACCCTTGCGAGGCTGTTTGGTTATGGGGCATGGCTGGGCTTTGCTCAGAGCCCCAGTGAAGTAGCAGGGGCTCTGTCCCCCTGTCCCCCCGATAATGCCCTTACCAGTGTTGTGAGCCTCCAGCTGGGACAGGGAGTTGACGGTCACTTTGCAGGTGGGACAGTACAGGTGCTGTTTGCTCTTCTTCCCCTCTTTCTCGCTCTCAGGGGCTGAGCTGACGCTGCTGCCCGACTCAGCCGCCTGCGCCTCGGCTGCCTGGGCAGATGAGGAGGCCACGCTGGTGGCATCCGAGGTGCCCTCCGACAGCTCAGAGGCTGGCGGGGAGCCCAGCGGGGCAACACTGCCTGGCAGCTCCACGGGTGATTCCTCAGTGCTGGGCACCAGCCCCAGGCTGCTGCCCTCACCCTCCGGCTCCTGTGGGCTACTGGCATCAGCTGGCGGGAGGGGAAGGAAAGGCGGAAAGGGGAAAAGAGAAAGAAATGGGCAGAAAGGGAAAGTTCTCTGTGCCTGAACAGGTTTTCTGGATTTCAGGGAGCACCCCTGTCTTTCCCAAGGCCATCTCAGACAATGTCTGCATGCATCCATCCCTGCCAAGGGCAGCTTTTCCCAAGGTCTCTCCCATTATAGCTTTTATCTGCAGCTCGTCGAAGCAGGGCTCAGCACAAAACCCCGAGCGAGTTCCGAGTTCCAGCACTGCTGCTGCTGCTCCCACCAACCCCATCCCTGCATGTGGCAGAGCCCCGGGGATGTGTGAGACAGGGCTCGCTTTCACAAAACACCTCTCAGAGACACCCAATCACAGGGACAACACCCGCCGTTTCCCCCCCCGCGGGCACGGAGCTCATTTCTGACCGGTGGCATCTCTGCCCCACCCGCACCGACCGCAGCCTCCTCAGCCCCATCCCCTTCCTCGTACCTGTGCTGCCCGGCTCCCCGCTGCCCACGGGGCTGGGGGCCAGGTCGGCTGCACTGTCCTGGCCAGGGGTCCCTGCTGCTGCCCCCACCACCTTCTGCTTGTTCTTCATGGCCTCGATGGCCTTCAGCCTCCGTGCGTGCTTGTGACCCTTGTAGTGGGCTTCTGCCTGGTTCTGGGGGGGAGAGACCGGGGTGACCACATCAGTGCTGTGACCAGACAGATGGATGGACACGGGGAGGGCAGTTGATGGGGTCAGCCCTGGGATGTGGCCACGCAGGCACGTTTCTAGTGCAGCCACCTTCCCTGGTGACATCCACCCCCAGGGCTGGGACCACTGCGGAGGGGGTGTTGGGAGTGGGGTGTAGCACAGAGGGGTGTTGGGAGTGGGGTGTAGCAGAGAGTTGGGAGTCAGAGCCAACACAGAGCCGTTTCCCTCCTCCCCCAGCCTGCTCTGACACCGACATATTGGGGCCAAGGTATCACTCTCTAAGACATCACCACATTGCTTGGCCGAGATAAGGACCCTGCTCTGATTAAACACATCAAGTCACTCCTAAAAGCAGCTTTCAGGCAAAATTTATGGCTCCAGAAATGTACAATGAACTGTTGCTGTAAAAATGAAATAAAGAGGTTCATTGGTGGGGAGGACACATCTCCCACTGTATCCTAAGGGGTGTCCAACACATGGTTCACGTCCCCAGCTCCTCCCTCTCAGTGAATGCTGGATAATGAAGCGTGACTCTGATGGATTCATGTCTGCACCAAACTGATAAAAACGGCCGCAAAAAAAAAATCCCCTGAGCATTGGTGTCCTCCCAATAGGGACAATGCTGCATTGTCCCCCAGAACCACCCCAGTTTGGAAATTTATGGAAAGGAACCCCAGTGTGAATTAGACACTGTACCCCTGAGTAGGACAGATTAATTTGCACAGCATTCCTGGGGGCCAGCTGAGGATTCCCGGGCTCGGCAGGGGGAAGCATCCTATCCCATCCCTTCCCTTCCCTCCCCCTGTGGCTTTCCAAGGGCTGGGAATGGGGGCCAGGGCTGTGGCTGGTACGTGGGAAAGCAAAGGGCCAGTCCGAGCGTGGTGCCTCATTAGCAAAGACAATAAACTCCCCCTGGATAACAGGGCTGGAACGGGGCTGGGTGCAGCTGAAGTAGGTCACAGTCGCTGTGCTGGAACACCCGCGGGCTGTGAGGGTCTGGAACAGCCAGGGGGACCTGAAGGGACATGGGTAGGGATGGACAGAGTGGGGATGGGGGCATGGGGTGCTCACGGGGGCACTGGGAGCACGCAGTGGGACTGACTCTCCTGGCACAGCACCTCTAGCCTGGAACAGGGAAACAATGCTTTTTCTGAGCTGCTTGGCTGTGGAGCGGAATCATGAAGCCCAGACCCAGGGAGTTTTGCTGGCAAAGCATCATTAGCCCCAGGCACTGCAGATCCAGCGTGGCCAGGCTGGGATGGCTCCTCTGCAGGCAGCAGAGCCCGGGCAGGGCGCAGGGCCCGGGGAGGCACGAGCAGCTCCAGGAGCCCACAGTCCCCATGCTGCCCACACCACGCACCGGCGTGCTCCGGTGGATGAGACCGGCCCATCACCGGGGATACCCCCGACAGGGGCTGGGCCCGTGCCCCCCACTCGCTCCCAGCCCCACCTGTGGCCCCCTTACCGCAGAGTTGAAGCGCAGGTGGCAGATGTTGCAGGAGATGAACTGCTTCTTCTTGAGTGGGGCCGGCACGCCGAAGGTGTGGCTGATCACCGCCTTCTGCACCGGGTCCATCTGGAAGGGGAAGGAGGGCAGAGGGCGGCTGGGTGCCATGTCCTGGTGGCTGCCCTGGCGTGGCACCGTGACCTGGTGACCTCCATGCCTGTCATGCTCCCCAGCAGCCACTGCCAATGCCACAGAGCTCACTCTGGGTGCCTGGAAGGAGCGAGGGGCTGCCTCTGCCGAGGAGCCCTGCAGCTCTGGAGGCTCCCTGCACAGGGCAATGTGCTGTGTCAACAGCGGCTCCTGTCCTGATTAAACCATTCCTGAATCCACCAAATCCACAAGGTCGGAATGTGGTCTGGCAGAAGGGACGAGACCCCATCCTCTCCAGTGTGTGCCCAAGTCCCCTCTCCCCCACACAGACACTTGTGTCACAGGGGGCAAATTAGCAGTTTCTGTTCCAACCTCAGTGGCTACCCTTGACCTCAGCAGGAGCAGAAACTGCCAAAATGGGGGACAAAGGTGACCAAAACAAGCATCTGGCCATTCATACTCCATGTGCTCTTCACCAGAGAACTGGAACGTCCCCATGCAATGCCAAAGGCGTGACCAGGGTCATGTGTGCCACCCCATGGGACACCAACAGCCTGTGCAAGGGCCAGGGCAGGAGGGACACCAGTGCTTGCTGCCACAGACACAGCTCAGCTAAGACACAGTGCCCACGAAAGCCCCTCTGGGCTGCCCCACTGCTGCCCAGATGTGCATTTCACCTCAAACCCAACAATGACAACTTGCTCACCAGGCTGGGCACACACAGACCCACTTCGATGACCTGCCAGGAGCCATGTCTGTCCTCCAGCCTGCCCAGGGCCGTGGTGGGGCCAAGCATGTGGCCGGTGCCAGGCCCTGGCCCTTCTGTCTCGCCTCAGGGCTCGGCCTCATTCCACAGCCCAAGCACCAAACCTCTTCCAAAAGCCATAATTGTTTTTAACAAAATGCATTTATTAAGGAAGAAAACATAAGAATAACCTCTTTGTCTGAGCGTGGCTCCAATCTATAATGCAAGTATTGTTCCCTAGCCTGTGGCACAGGGAGATTATCTTATCTGAGTCCTGCTGTCAGGAGAGCCCGGGGTTTTCAGCGATCGTATTTCTCTGCAAAGCTATTTCGCTGCCGAGACAGGTGCATCAGTCTTCGAGGCACATGCCTGGACAACAGCGCCATTATCAAGACCCCAAATTCCTTTCCAGGAGTGAGCAGAATGGTAAAAGCAGGTGATTAATGAAGTGCCTGTTTGCTATGAAATTTTACTCACTTATCTGGCATATAAATGAAGAGGCATTTGGGGTTCGGCAGAGACCCGGAGGAAGCTACAGATGGCCAAGATGCTGCTCCACGCCTGACGACAAACATTGCAATGTGCTGCTGGCAGCACCCCCGTGCTGCTGGGCTGCTTGTTTTCCAGAGAAACACCCACTTTTTCATTCAGAAAAGAAAAATGGCTCCAACCTTCCCAGCAGTGTCAGCTACCAGGTCCCAGCCGGCTGCTCCAACCAAGCACCACCAGCTCCCACGAAACAACCCTGGCACCCACCGAGCACTGCCAGCCCCCATGGACTCATCCACACCCTGAGCATGGCATGAGCAGGGTGGGGGTTGGAGGAGGATGCAGAGGAAATGGGAGATGCTGGCACAAGGACACAAATGAGGCCAGGGACTGTCTTGGCCTCATCCTGAACCTGCCAGTGCAGCCAGTGGCGCCAGGGCCACGTCTGAGCCTCAGCCACACAGTGGTAGTGCTGAACAGCTTCAGCACAGTGTCCTCTCGTCCTCCTGGGGTTATGCCAGGGTGATGGCACCAACCTGGGTCTTTCCACCCCCTGTGCTTTTGCCAAGTCCACCCTGCTAGGCCCTGTGGCACAGCAAGGAGCTGTGTCCACCAGAGCACCTGCAACTGCTCTGGGCAGGCACAGGACTGAGGAGCTCCCAGGGGCTGGGCTGGGCAGCACACTCAGAACCTGGCTCCCCACCCCAGCCCCAGGCATCCCAGCAAAGGCACGTGGGATGTTCCTGCTGTCCCAAAGGGAGCACAAGCACTGTCTCCAGCCTTCAACTGCCCACCCCCACGGGAGCACACATGGTCCCAGGTGCTTTGCCAGAAGCCCAGCCCAGCTCCATCCCACACCAAGCACATCTGAAGCCACCTGAGAGCCATTGTGCTTCTCCCCGGATGAGAACACAAACATGCCTCCATCTCCTCCCTGCCGCGTGCCCTCACAGCTCTCTCGGACATGGAAAATCCCCCCGGGTCCCGCAGGGCTGGTGGGGGGCTGTGCTGCAGCCGTACCTACCAGTGCCTGCAGCCAGGGACTGAGGCTCTTCCCGGCCATTTCCAGCAGAATGGAGCCAGTGACAGAGGTGGCTTTGGGCACCGCGGTCTTGGGGAATAAAGATCCCGGCTTTATAGTCAATTCGTATTGACTCACATTACTTTATTTATCCCTGGATGTTCCTGCCGATATAAATAGCGATCCCTGTGCTGAGCTCCCTGCGGCCGCTGAGGTCAGGAGCAGGAATTCACAGGGAAGCAGCATCCATTCAGATCGCGGCTGCTGACGGAGTTTTACGAGGCGCTGCTGGGTCCTGGGGATTTGCAACATCCCAAGCTAAGGGAACGGCCTTTGGAGCAAGGAACGTGCCTCCAGTGCTGTTAGGGTGGTTTTTTTCCTGGTTGTTGCTCTAAGTGACAGGAGGCAGCTTGGAAGGGTTTTGTTCGCTCCAGAGTAAAACATCTGCTGGGTTCATGGGAGCCCTGTGACCTGCTCTGAGTGCAGAGTGTTCTGCCGGGCAGTGCAAACAGCTCCCGCTCCGCAGGGCATTGCTGAGCCCTCACAGCATCACCAGCGATGCAGGGCATGAAAGTGGAACCCTCGGATCCCCTTGCAGAGCAGCTCCAATGTGGCAGCAACCTCAGCAAGGGGCAGACCCTGACTGCTGCCCCTGCCCTCTCCCTCTGCTGAGGCTCAAGTGGAGTCTGACCCGGCATCACAGTCACTTGGGCAGAGACCAGGAAGGAGCCACCAGCCTGGCTCAGGACACAGGGATGTTACAGCCCTTCATCCTGTGGGATGGAGCCTCTGCTCTGGCTCCTCCAGAGCTGCCAGACCAGCTCAGGCTGCAGGGGTGCTCCAGCCCTTCATCCTGAGGGATGGAAGCTCTGCTCTGCCTCCCCCAGAGCCGCCAGCCCAGCACGCCCTGAACCTCACCCAGCCTCCTTCAGCCACATCCCAGGACAGACACACCCTGAAGGGGCAGCTCTTGCCCCCAGACCATCAGCCAACAGCACACACCGGGCTCAGGTCTGAGCTCAGAGGGGTTGACTCCAGGTCCCCAGATGGCTGAGACAGCCTCCCCGGGCATCTCTGTCCGTGTCTGACCCATCCTCTGTGGCAGGAGCCCACACAGAGCACACTGCGCGACACTGTGTGGCTTCAGCAAGCACCAGACTCATTTTCCAAATTATCAATTTTTTTAAATCTACAAACATGAGTGAACACACACCGAGGCAGCGGCAGGTGGGAGCCAAGAGGAGCAAACGACAGGCGCTGGGTCAAGTTCACTCCTGACTCCAGCAACTAAAAAAAGAGCCCAGACAAAGAGCAGGAACTATAATGGCATCAAAACCCCTCCTGTCCTGTGTTCCAGCTCATTAGCCCGGGGAGAGGCTGGGCTGGGGCTTCAAAAGAGCTTAAAGGACTCAGACGCCTGAATCCCATTCAACAGCAACAGGAATCCTGCACTTAATTTCTGAACCATCTTTGAAGATCTCGGTGATAATTTGCACCTTCCGAGCACGTTTAAGCTCAAAGCCACTCACAAAAGGCTGCCGAGCTGGGAGGGGGCTCGGGAAAGTCCCAGAGAAAACAACAGGCATCGACTGAGCCCCAAAACACCGTGCACTGCCTCTGAGCAAAGAGGGGGAGCAGCCCCCAGGCCCACTGCCCTTCCCGGAGCAGAACCTGCTCCACAACAATCCTGAGCAGCACCCAGGGGTTACAGAGACCCCCGTGGGGCTGGGACCAGCCTGGGGGAGCGGTGCAGCATGGGGAAAACACCATTTCACACCCGACACACTGGTGTGTCCTTGGCCACATCCATGCCAGTTTAACTGTCCAATGGAACATCTTTAATGTGTCATTGCCCACCCTGGGCACCTGGGTCAGTGGTTCAAGGTTGGGACCTGGAGCCCAAGCAGAGGGCGGGAGCAGCCCCCCAGCACTCTGACCTCTCCCAATATCCACAGCACCAGCCAGGCTCCTCATATCTCTAATACATTCTCTCTCTTTCTTTGCTTTTCCTTATTTAATTTTCAACTAATGAACTGCTCTCCAGAGCTACTTTATTACTATTGATTCCAGGGGCAAAATCCAATTGATCTTGGTTAAAATGAACCATGTTTTTAATTCTGGTACTGACAGGCGTCGGCTGGGCAGGAACCTCTCCATGCTAAGGGCAAAGTGGGCATGTTGAACTGACATCCAGCAGCCAAAGACCCCAGGAATTAAACCAGAAACTACCTGGTGGTGTTCAGGGAGTGGTGCCATGGAGAGAAGGGACTGCTGCAGGGGAGGAGGGGTCCAGCAACTGATGCCCACCCTCCCTGGGGACTCACCGTGTTGAAGTTGGGGAAGAGGTTGAGCGGTGATGTCCCGTTGAGCCTGAAGGTCAGAAAGTGCTTGATGTCCAAGGGGGGGTGAAGAGGCCGGCCAGGGATGGGCAACGATGCTAAGAGGGGGCTGCTGTGTCCGGAGGGACCTGGGCAGGCAGAGGAGAAGAGCAGCGTTAGCACTGGTGATCCCTGCTTGCAGCAGCAGGACAGAGCACACAAAACGTGGCACATGGGGACATCTGCTGTGGACTGTGAACCCCAAACCCACTAAAAGGTCCCAGCCCAGCATGGTCCTGGGCTCCCCTTTGCCTTTCAGGCTCAAAAGCAGCACCCCAGTTCGAGGCTGGATGCAGCTGCCTCTGTGTCAGAGCGTGGACACGTGCAGGAGTCCGAACACTCGAAAGATGTCAAAACCTCCCCCAGGGAAGCAGCCCCTTCCCTGGGCTCCCCCACATCAACACCACGGGGGCTCCTCACCAGGGCTGGTGAGGTTTTGGCTGTCAGCAGCAGCCAAAGGAGCGGGGGCAGAGGCTGAGCTGCCCCCGCTGCTGCGGTACAGCCGCCACTCCCCGTCCCCCGCAAACGAACCACGCGCTGCAGCGTGAGATTTAAAAATAGCCTAGAGTTATTAATAACATTCTGTTCAAACAGAAAACACTCGTGGGACAGAGGGAAGGAGGGAGGGAAGGCCAAGCAGAGGGATGTGTCTCCAGCCTGCTCCCCATCCCAGCTTGGACTCATCACAGATGATGAGCACAGGAAAGCATCCTCTAAGTGGCAGAGGGAGTCCCTGACCAGCTCTGGGAGCCAGGAGAGGGAAAAGCTAAAATAAAAAAAAATTAATTAATCAAACACAATAAATAAGAAACGGTTTCAGACTGCTGTGAGCCAGAAGAGCCCATTCACACCCCACACAGCTTCACACCCCCTCCAACCCACCTGCAGCCCTGTCCCCTTGCCTGCAGCAAGGACAAGGTCAATGTTCCTTGATCCTTTAGATTTTTTTGAGGTTTGGGCTCTTTTTCACCTCAAAGGCATCATGGATCCCTTGACCCAGCACAGCACAACCCCATCCCACCCATCCCAGACCCGAGAATACCCCTTGTGGGAGGCTGGCAGTGGCCAGTACCCAGTCCCACAGCAGGAACACTGCTGTCACCACCAACACCTCTCGTGCCAGCACCGAGTTCGACCTCCCCTCCAGCCCCCCGCACCCTGGCACCAGCTATGCAGAATGAGGACCCCAAGCTGCTGCTGCTCCTCACTCTGCTCCGCACCCGCCCCGCGCCGATCCCGGCTGGTGCAGGAGCCGAGACGTGCATCTGAAATTCAAAGTTTGAGAGATTCCCTGGATTTGAGCAGCGAGTGCTCCTCGCCAGCCCCACGGGCACCAACGACCTCTTTCTGGGCGAGCGCACGCGGCGGCTCTGCCACGGCGCCGGAGCCATCCCCAAGCCAGGCCTGACTCCGGGGAGGAATTACAGTTTGCTTCATCAGGCGTGCACTGATCGAGTTAATTCCAGAGTCACCCAGAAGGGAAATCTGTGAAACCGCTTAAAAATAAATAAATAACATCACAGCAGCAGCGAGCAGGACTGGGTGAGCGGTGCATAATTAACCTTCTGAGGCGTGAAACAGTATTTCTACATCAAATCATCTGAGATGGCCGGGCCGGCGCCAGAGGAGCTGCCCTGGGACCCCCCAGCACACGCAGCCGCGGCCCCGCGCGAGAGCAGTGAAGGCATTTGGGGCTGGATCACGAGGGGTGCCACTCGTCACGGTCACTGCGATTTGCACTGACTGCACTGGCCTTAAAAACATGAAATATACATATATTTAAAAAAACCATAAATAAATAAATATATATATATTTATATATTTATATATACATATGGGAGGAACAAAAGGTGGGCAATCACCTCATCCCCCAAAATCAGTAGCTACAAAAAGGGATGCTGCAGCTCAGCTAACGCTGCAGGCTGAAGGGTTCACTCCCTGGGGAGCAGCTCCTGCACTGAGCAGGCACAGGACAGGTGCTGAGGGGACACAGAGTCCCAGGGTCGGCCACCACCTGCAGCAAACAAGATATGCCAACCTCTTTGGCATATCCTTGAGCTCAAATCTATGGATTAAACACATTTCTGGACTGGGATAAACCAGGCAGTTGGAGAGACCCCAGAAACCCCAGTGGGACCTTGCAGATGGGCAGGTCTTCTCCCACCTGGCTTTCCCCCCTTTTCCCAGATGCAGGAAAAGGGCTGAGGCTGCCTCAGTGAAGCTCCCCAGAATGTCACAACACCCTGCTGGGCACCCACATGATGCTCTTGGGGCACCTTCCCAAGGTTACAGGGCCATGGCATTGTGGGTCCTGCCTTACCTTTGCTGCAGGGCAGATTCCAGCAGCAGCTGAGGGCAGTATTTTTAGGTATTAATTAGACACTCAATTACAGGGATTTGCTTTTGGGAGAGTGGCAGGGTCCCAGGTCTGTATAGAATGACACGACCTTACCCAAGGTGACGGGCACAGCCCACAGGCGGGGCTGTGCTGGTGAACGGGACCCCAGTGGTGCAGCTCTGGAGGGGGATGTCTTTTGCCAGGCCTGGCTCTGTCTCCCCCCATTTTGGCAGAGAAGCCCCCACCTCCTGTTGGCACCGCGTGTCCTCCTGGGACAGGATGTGCTCCAGGCTCTGCAGAGCATTCCAAGGGGCTGGTGCAAGGAGGGGAGCACAGGAACTGCGTGTTCCTGGCACGAGCACCTGCTGCAGTCTGGGGCGGTTGTGTCTGTGCCCCTCCCAGTTCCACAGGTAGGGTCCAGGCCTGACCAAGAGATGCCAAAGCCATGATGCCCCTGCTGTGGTGCTGTGTGTCCTCTGCTTGGGGCTCAGCCAGAGCCATCGGAGCCTGCACATCCTCTCCGTGGGGCTCAGTCCCTTCCCAGCCCTCTGGAGCTCAGCCCAGTTCCTGTCCCGCAGACAAGTGACTCTTGTAGGGATCCTCTGGAATTCAAAGGAATTTTCAGCCCTACATTTAACCAAACTCACCCAAACTGTGCCTGGCTGCTGTCCCCAGCCTGTCCCCCACCCCTTCACTCTACACAGCCGCTGAACACACACCTGCAGCAGGTTTTTCTTCTGGTCCCTGTGAGGCAGAGCAGAGCAACTGCTGTGCTCTGACACGCGCCTGTGTGAGCCTTCCAGAGCTGCCTCTGAAGGCAGCGGGGCCAAAGCTGCAGGTTCTCACACCAACATGAGCCTGCCAAGGACCCATCTCCGCAGACGCCGCTGCCTCAGAGAGCATCTGGCGCGGAGTCTGCCCAGGCCAGATGGAGACGGAGCTGTTTATTCACACACAGGCTCCCTCCTGCTTGGGAGATGTTCTCAGCAAATTTTGATGGGGTCTCTAAATCCTTACCCAGGGCTTTGCAGCTTCTGTCTCTGGCCAAGCATGTTTCCAGGAGGCTCCCCAATGCCAGAGGCTGACGGTCAGAGGAGAGGAGCAACACCCAGTCACAATGCTGGACCACGATGGCAGCACCAGTGCAGCCCCAGCACCTCTGGGATCTGGACTAGAAACAGACAGATTGCACTGCATTGGACTCCCAGAGCAACCAGACCTTGACCATGGGGCAGAAAATCTGCTACATCCTCCCATTTCCAGCTTTCGGCAGTGTCAGCAGAGGACCTGATGCTCAGGATTCAACTGAGGTGATGCTTCATGCTGCCGCACTGGCTTTGCTGCTGATTAGAATCAGTCTGAACTGAAGGAAACAACCTTCCAAGTCAAAATCAGCAAAGCCCTGGAACACACCAGCAGCACCCCGGCCCCGCTTGGCCACTGTGCTCGCACCCCCAGACCTGTGGGCAGAGGGGCCGAGCTTCTGCTTGCTGTGGGCACCAACAGCTCCCCTCACTTCAGGATAAAGAGAGTAACACTTCAGAGGAGAAATACGAGCTGAACACCTCCAGTTGGTCCCAAAAGCAGGTGTTGAAGGACTTTCTCTTGGACTGCAGGTTGCCCAGAGGTCAGGGTGCAAAGGGAACTCCGAGACGTGAGGATGTTTTGGAAAGACCAGGAATTAGCTATTGATTGGTTTTGGACCTCTGCGCATAATTTATTCTGTCCTTGCAAAAAAAAAAAAAAAGTCCTTTCAGATATCTTTAAACTTTAGGAAAATTAAGATAGACCTTTTTAATATAGATATTTATATATGTATATTTATATATATATACACACATACACATATGTACACAATGATGCATTTAAAGTTACTATTTCCTCAGCCATTACAATATCATTCCCTAAGTCTCTTGCTCTTGAAATGATCATGACTTGATGCCACTGCTAAAAATACCCTGTGCTGTGCGCAAGGAACACCAACACGACACCGCCAGGCATGTTGGGGTCGGCGCAGAGCTGGGAGGATGCGCTGCCTTTTCTGCATTCACTCTCCAGGCTCCAGAATAACAGAAATCCCATATTTTTGCAGAGCATTAAGCAAAAGCTGCTGGGTATCTTTGTGCAAAGGCAACGTGACATTTGAGCTCAAGAGCTTTGCCTTCATCTCCCTAAAATAAAATAATGACAAACCCTTGGAAAAAGCTCATCGCGACTTGGGATCTCAGGGGTCCCCACAATTCTGGGTGATTCAGACCCAAGGGGGCATGAGGGAGTGGTGGTCATGGGACCAGCACGGCTTTGAGAAGGATCCCATTTTCTCCACCCAGCACAGAGCAGGTCACCATCCCCTGCGGCTGCCCGGCCCCAGCGGTCACCAGCAATGTGGAAAGGCGGCGTGGATCTGGCGCTGGGGGCTGCCCGCAGGCCCCGGCTGCTGCCCAAGGGCTCGGCCCTCGCCAGCCACGCTCACTGCACCTGCGCCACGATGAACCCAGACTCCCTCATGCTCTCATAGTACTCGATGGCCAAGGCAAAGTTGAACTCGCTGATGGCCGGCCCGTCGATGGCGATCTTCATCAGGTCTGAGAGCCCCTCGTCCTTCACACGGCGCGAGCGGCCGCGCTTCAGCAGCTCCCGGCCCCGGCTGATCTTCTCGGCAAGGACCGAGCCCAGCGGCAAGGCCAGGGCAATAGCTGCCAGGACAGCGAAGTCTGGGAAGAGTTCGTGCATCTCTGAGCTGCTGTAGACCAGCTTGACACAGAGGTCCTTGAAGGAGAGCTGGCTGAGGCTGAAGACGATGCGCTTGAAGAGGGGAAAGTCGCTCAGGGCCCTCTCGCTCACCACCACCCGCGAGTACACCTGCAGCAGGAAATTCAGCTCGCTGACCCCGTAGCTGCCAATGTCCTCCAGAGACTGGGGGTAGCACTTGGGGTTGAAGATGGCAGAGAAGGAGCTGATGGCCTCCAGGACGCTGCTGGGGAACCTGTCCAGCAGATTGCCCCGCACCCTCTCCAGGTAGCTCTCCTTCAGGTGCTCAAAGTGCTTCAGGTGAACTTGGGAGCAGTTGGCCAGCTCGATGCCCTTGTAGTAGAGGCGGCTCTCACCCTCCCGGCTGTCCTGAGGGTGCTTGTTCATCTCGCTGAGGAACTCCCGGAGGTTCTGGCCACTGCTGCTCTGCTGGGCCTGCAGCGTGGTGGCTGTGGCTGAGACAATGGGCTTCAAGACGGAGAGGTCAAAGTCCTCGATCTGGAAGAAGCGACTGAGCTTCTGGAAGATAGGGAGGACATCCAGGAGGATCTTGGTGAAGGCCACGAACTGGAACTTCTTGAGCTCTTCGCAGAGGCCACGGGCCACGGGCGAGCGCTCCGCCTCGCTCTCCAGCAGCAGCACCAGTGTGGGCCATGAGGAGTCGATGGCTTCTACAGCTGGGAAGATAGAAGTCCAGTGGATGGCTTTGGGGCTCCCAAGGTCGATCTCACAGAGGTCCAGAGCTCTCCGCAGCTCCTGCAGGCCACCGCCTTCCCCCTGGAAGCTGGAGTAGAGCCTGTACACAGCATCCACGGTGGTCTCATACTTCTGGAGGTACTCGATGGTGCCGATGGTCTCGGCCAGCAGCAGGGAGGTGCCGTGGGACAGGCAGTGCACCTCAGTGAGGAGCGGGCAGAGCGAGGTCAGCGCGGTCCCCACCCCGCTCAGCCGCTCGGCCACCAGCGAGGCACTGTCGGCGCTGAGCCAGGTGAGCTTCATGGTGGGGATGCCGAAGGAGCGCATCACCTCACCCACCTTGCCTGCCACAGTGGAGGCCTCCCCGGCGGGCAGCTCGAAGCTGCCCAGGAAGGTGGTGGAGGTCTGCCCGTTGCAGGGGGAGACGGTGGTGGTGAACACGGCGAGGCTGCGGTGCTCCAGGACGTCCACAGTCTCGTCCACCACCAGCCCAATGAACGGCGAGGCTTTGATCCTGTGCCTGTCCTCGTTGTGCAGGACTTTGGCAATGGCTGCCTGGGCCAGTGGAAGGAGGGGTGCAGGGAGGGAGAGAAAAACACCAATGAGATTCCGAGGCAGTGGGAGATGCGCAGCACCCGGCACACAGCGAGCGGGCGGGCTCCCACCCACAGGCTCCCGCAGCGCACCAGGGCCCGAGCCAGGGAAAAGCCCTTACACTAGTTGCACACACAGAGGCTGGAAATCACTTTCTTTTTCCTTAATAAGCTGTCTCCTCCTGCCCCTGTTCAGCAGCTCAAGCACCATGGGAAGCTGCTGAGAGCTTGGGGGTTCCTGTCCTGAGCTTGGGGTCAGAGCCCCACAGCTACAGCAGGACACAGCACCACCAGCAGCACTGACCCCCCCAGACCCCAACATCCCGCTCCCAAGCCCCCACCTATGCCAGCAGTGAGCCAGGAATCCACTTCTCCCATTCAACTCCAGCAGTGCCACTTCACTGGCCCAGCAGGGGCAAGAGCAGCAGCAAAATTGCAACATTTTTTCTATCTTTACTCATTTACTCACACTCCCCCCATTTCAGGCAAATTCCCCAGTTTGGAGGGAAAACTTCCTGTGTGTGTGTGAGTGCTGCAAGGATCACCACAGGCTGGGAAACCTAATTAGTGGGTTTAGTCTATCTGCAGCAAAATAAGACTCTGCAGAGAGCTGAAAAGCCTGGCAAACGGCCAAAACTCGCTAAAAATTTAATTTGATTTTAGCAGGCATGAAGCATTTGTAAAATTCAGAAAAATCCTTTCTAAACTCTCCGGCTACTTGATCTTTCTGATCGCTCAGTTTAGGGCAAAAGAGGAAAAACCCACAGTGCTCGGGTGCTAATTGAACTCCTGAGCTTTCATCCTGCAGAGCAGCCCGACAGGCTCAGGGAGCTCTGGCGGGCACGGGCACCGTCCCTGCCCTGCCGAACACGGCGGCCACGCGGCACCGTCCGGCTCCGTCGTGGCCGGCACGGCACACAGGTGCAGCCCCCAGCCCCTCACACCCACCTGCATCTCCCTGACGCTGCCGGGGTGGTAGAACTCGCTGTGCTCCGAGGCCAGCAGCGCCTGGCACAGGTTGAACTTCTGAAAGTTGAGCAGGGAGGAGCACTTCTCATCCGGGATCTCCTCCTTGGCCATCCAGTAGACGGTGGTGAGGACGGCCACTTTGGCGGGGTTCACCTCCACCTTGATGACCGAGCGTAGCTCGGGGTGGCCGTGGACACGGGTCTCAAAGGCCAGCTGCTCCCGGTTGACGGCCAGCGCCTGGCGGTGGGCGCCGGAGGTGACGTGCCGCAGCAGCGCGTGGCGCTGGAAGTTGTCCGTGCCCACGGTAAAGGCGTTTTCCGCTTTACCGTGCTTGTTCTTCACCAGTGCCTGCCGACACTCTATGCAAAACATGAGTTTCCTCTCATAGTCAAACTCCAGCCAGGTAAATTCTTCCTTCCAGTGCTCATTGAAATAGCGTTTACACTTTTTATTGGAATTGGAAGTTTCCCCAGCTGGCTTTTTCCCTGGAGGCACCATACTGCTGTGGCTGGGGAATCAAACACTATGGTTGAACAGCACCGTGCCTTGAGGAGCAGCCTGCACATTTAATTTAGTAAGAAGGTCTATTACCACTCTCCTGGTCCGACTGGAGATGAAAGAGACACAAGGGAAAGGGATTAGGGCCCTGCAAACCTCAGCCGGGGCTCAGCTGTGGTGGCACAGCGGCAGTGCTCAGGGCAGGTCAGGAGGTGCAACAGCCCCAGCACCACACAGAGGGATCCCATCAAGTACCTCATCAGCATCACCAGAAGCTCTCGGTGTCACTGATGGGACTGGCACGCACACACATGGTCCCATCACCCCAAGAACACCCACACGCTTCCCCTCGGAGCAGCCCTCCCCACTGTGCTGGCACTGGGAAGGTGAGGAAGGCTCACTGCTGGCTGAAATGCCCAAAAACGAGTGTTCAGCCCTAGAGGAGCAGCACCCGCTGCTGGCAGTGAGTGCCAGGGCCCTGCAGCTGAACAAGGGTGACAGGGAGCTAGCTCAGACACACGTGCTTGCGTGCACACGTGTGCTCTCAGTCCTGCCTGGCTTGTCTCTGTCCCAGGGAACTGCCGAAGCCATGGCAGGTCCCACAGCAGCGGAGCCATCAGTGCCACCCCAGTGTCCCTCCCAGGGGGTGACGCACCGGATCCACGCCAGGCCAGGCTCCCAAATATCTACTGAGCTGGAGGCTGCAAAGCACTTACACATGTAACCAACCCAGGACCTGAGGGGTTTAAGCGTTCACTTGACCTCCTCCCTACATTTCAGGCCTGCTCAGTCTGATCCTTACGTTCCTCCATGAACTGCATTAAAAATCCAAACTGAGCCTTGATAAAGGTGTTGGGGAGAGGAGGAAGAACCCAGCGCAGCATGGGGAATGAACCAGAACGCAGAGGGAAAAAAAAAAAAAGAACGAACGTGGACACTCAGCAGCAGAGAAACTGGGGAATACCATCAGTCCACGTGATGTGGCCAGACACCCATGAGGAACTTGGGGTTTTTCTGAAGAACAAGCCCCCAGATCAGAGACATTGCCACAGCGCCGTGGGAGCAGGGGGAAGGAATCCTCACAACTGAGGCGTTAGAATAACACCACCGCTCTCAACGCTGCGAACGCCCATCCCCACGGAGCCAGCGCTGCCCACAGGGTGTCCTGGAGTGAGTGACCGGCACCGCAGCCGCCGGGCACAGCGAGCCCATCCCCGCGCCGGGCGGGCATCGAGCTCCCTGCCTGCAATGGGATGGTGCATGGCCCCAGGGGGTGGATTCCTGTGCTCTTTCCCCATCACTGACCCCATTCGCTCTCAAGCCATCCCCACAGCCCCCCCAACACTGGCTCCAGCAGAAGCTGCTGCCTTGGAAAGAAAAAAAAAAAAAAACCAAAAAAAAA
>VZTJ01003624.1:177337-192848 GCA_013397795.1 Orthonyx spaldingii
TGCTGCTCCCGGCGCCGGGAAGTTCGGGCAGGATCAGGATGTATTTGTGAGAGGACAAGCCACAAGGCTGCCCTGAGCCTTGTCCCTGGCGTGCCCCCGTGCCCCTGAGGGTGAGCGGAGCAGCCCCAGCGCCCAGCCCAGCGTGCCCACCNGCTGCTGCCCACGGGAAGAGCAGCGCTGCGCATCGCGGGGACGCGGCAGCAGCTCGGGATGGGGGGCACACTCCGCTCCCCCCACCAGCCTGCTGCTCCCGGCGCCGGGAAGTTCGGGCAGGATCAGGATGTACTTGTGAGAGGACAAGCCACAAGGCTGCCCTGAGCCTTGTCCCTGGCGTGCCCCCGTGCCCCTGAGGGTGAGCGGAGCAGCCCCAGCGCCCAGCCCAGCGTGCCCACCCCGCTCACCCGCCCCTACATACGTACCATGGAAAGGCTGCCATAAGCTTTGGGGTGGGGGGGCTTGCAAACTTCCCAGATTTTGCTTTTTAAATAGGAGAAAAAAATTAATTTCACCTAATTAAAACAAAACAAAAAAAAACAACCAAAAAACAAAACAAAACCAAAACACAAACCCAGCCAAGCAACGCAAAGCCCAGAATAAATAAAAAAAAAAAAGCAGCGGGGCGTTCTGGAGGCGGCAGCACCGCCCTGCCCGCAGCCCCGAGCGCGGCGGCTGCGGGAACAAAGCCTGCGGCGGCCGCTCCGCTCAGCGGAGCACGGGAGCAGCCATCTTGCTGCCAGCCCCGTCTGCCTCACGGCTGCTCCGGCAGCCCACGGCGGCAGTGGCCACTAGCGGTGGCCGCGGTGGCGAAGGCCGCGTGGCCGCGGGGACAGCGGGCGCGGTGGCCGGGCCGTGCCCGCGGCCCCCGCGGAGCCGCGCCCGGTGCCTGCTCACCTGCCGGGACCCCCAGGTGCGAGGAGGGATGGGCGTCGGGTGCCCGGGGACCCCCACGCTGGGTCTGGCAGCTGAGAGCTGGGCACAGGCAGCGGGGTGAGCTGCAGGAGCGTTTGCAGCCAGGCGGGACAGGACGGGTGGCTCTGGGTTTTGGCAGAGCCAGGACACAAGTGCGCTGCAAGCAGGCGTGGGCAGAGCAGCACCGAGTCAGGGACAAGGAGCTTCAGCAGGATCCGAGTTTCAGTCCTTTATGGAACGCCACAAGGTGTTCCTGCTTACCTGCACTCCTGGCTGAAACCCAGCCCCTTGTCCCAGGGCTCCCTAACGAGCAGAGGGGTTCCTCACATCCCAAAACACTTCCTTTTTGCAAAAAGTGCAGGTGAAATTCAGTGCCTCTTGACTACCTCAAGAAAGAGGATTTTGTGCCACCCTTGCTTTCCCCAGACAAGGCTCCTGAGGACACGGAAATCCCAAGGGGCACCAGTGTCCCGTGGGTCCCTTGATGGGAACCTGGCCCCTTTTCCCCCAGCACATCCCCCGTGCCTGGGAGCTGCAGGATGCTCCCGCCCAGACTCGTCCTTGTCCCGGTGTGGAGCTGGGCCGTGAGGAGGGATGTGGCCACCCGGAATGTGCCTGGATTAGGAGCTGCATTGTACCTGGCTCCGGCTGGCTCCGCACCAGGGGGGTCTGGCGGCCCCCGGTGAATTCCTCTTTTTAGGCTCCTCCACATATCCCGGGGCAAGAGGCTCTTCCTGCTCTCGGGACATTCTTGCCGAGCCACCTCAACCCAGGGTTAATGAGAGCTGGAGGTGGTGAAACCAGAGCCGGCTCCTGGGGTGAAAACACTCCCGGTTTATTCTTGTGCTAATGCCGCGAGAAAAGAGGATTGAGCGTTTTTAATGAGTTTTTAGGCAGGAGCCGGCTGCATCCCCTGGTACCATCCCCTGGTTCCCAGCATCCAGAGCAGGACAGCAAAGGTCAGCGGCCCCAAGCTGGCAGTGGTTGGGACCAACTGCACTTCCCATGGGGACCCCTCCACTGGGATCCACGGGAAAGACCAGTGGACTCCAGATGAGAACGCGCTTGCTCTGCCTGCTCCGTGCAAGGGGCAAGGCTGAAACCACTCATCCCTTCTGCCCTGCACACCCATTCCTGCTGGAAGCCTCAAGCTTTCACACGAATTTTGGGCAGCATTTTGCAGGATGTCCCTGACCCTGCCCTCACAGAGCTGCCGGATGTCAGACGTCCTTCCTAAAGGAACTGGAGTGGAGCTACTCCTGTTTACCCCCGTGCAGCAGCAGCAGCAGCCGCCGTGGCTGGAGCCAATTGTTGCTATTTTTCCCGGCTGTGCCGTGCCTGAGGAGCTGGGTGGGCAGGTGCCCCGGCGCACCAGCACATCCATCATCCCCGCGGCACGAGGGCGGCGGCAGCCGTGAGCCACAGTTTCCATCTGAGTCCCAGTTTCCATCGGCGTCCCACACCTCCGGCAGCCAGAGCAGACCCCAGGCACACAACTCGCACTGGGATGCTCCAGGCCGATCCCTGGCACCCCTTCCAGCACTCCAGCCCCACATCCATGGATGGGTTCCCCCGAGGGTTTCTTACTGTGTCTATAAGAATGGAAGAGACCAAACGCAGCCATATTACCCAAAAAAAATCTTAAATCCCCGAGTCCAAAGATATTTATGAGATTTTGTTTCCATCCCTGCTCTAAGCCAGTCAGGCTCTGGGAAATGACGCACACTCTTCCCGCAGGGAAGCGGAGGTGCTGGTGCTCCCAAATCTGCTGACCCCAGGCAGCCCCATCCCTCACAGCCCCCAGTTCTCCTGCCCACCCACCTTTCTGTGCCTGGCTCCACCAGCCCCCTCACCCTGGCCGTGGCAGGGCATGGGGTAGGACGGACCCAGCACCCTGCAGGTCCCTGCTCACCCTCTGCACCCAAACCCCCAGCTGTGACAGCCCCCAAAACGAACTGGGAGCACGCAGGGGAGGGAGGACTCATGGGAGCTGCCCGGCTGCATCCCTCGCACCCGAAGGTGGTGACAGCTCAGTTCAATCTCTGCCGTGTGTGGCAGAGGGGGGAGGCTGCGAGGAGCCGCTGGCTCATGTGGGAGAGAGCACCCGGCACCGTGTCAGCTCAGCCAAATTAAAAATACTCCTGCAGCCCCCGGGCTGGTGCCTGGACGGGCGGATCTGGCAAGGACGTGGCCTGTGGGATCTGCAGACTCTGGAAGGGACACGGGGAGGAGAAGGTGCTCCCATGCAGAGAAGGGGATGGGGCACACTCTGGGGGACCCCGGTATTTCTCCTGCACAACTCAGGGGGCTGTTCCTCCTCTGCTGGGGGGCCCTTCCAGCACCTCTGTGGGCACAGGGACTCTGGGTCTGGCACGCTCAGGTCCTTGTGGAGGGGCCTGAGTGGGCAGTGGGCCCTGGACAGGGAACCACGGGGTGCTACTGGAGAAGAAGACCCCCTCCTTGCTGACACGGGACCCCCACACACACCCCACAGCCACTGCCAGCTTGCAGGATGCAGCCTCGTGCCTCCTTCCCCTGCACAGCCTTGTCACAACCTTCAGCTGCGTGACTGCAGCTGGCAGAGAACAAGCCTTGAAATAAACTCAGATGACATTCCTGCAAACTCTGGACATGGCCACAACAGGATTACTGAGCTGGGCTGGGGAGGAGGGGGGAGCCTGCTCATCTCTCCCCGCCGGCGACCCCAGCTCCGGGCTGAGGCTTCTCTGAGCAGCAGCTGAGAAGGGCAAAGCCCTTTTGTCAAGGAGCAGAAGCAGGGACAGGGTGATCTCCCTCCCCGGGCTTCCTCCAGTCCATGCACCTGGTCCTTGGGAGGCAGCTTGGCTGCATCTTGCTCCCCAGGAGCCACAGGGAACTTCACCCCACACCACTGATACCAAAAACAGCTACTGAGAAGCAAAACTGGATATCAGTCTTGCTCTGCCGAGCATCTTTTTCTCTCTTGTCCACAGGCATTGAGCCCAACTCTTTTTGGATTTTAATTCCCAACGCTCCCCATCTGCCAGGTAATGATCTGAAAAATCAGCATTTAGGGATGCCTCCCCCAGCAGAGATCCCAGCCAGCTCAGTGTCCCCTGTGTCACAGCCAGCGCTGCTGCCAGGCTGCTGCAGCCCAGCCAAGACCCCACCAACCTCGGCCACAGCTACTGAGGGGCTCGGGAGGGATGTGGGCTCATCCTGACTGGATGGAAGGGAGGTGGCAAGCACTGAACCCTGACCTGGGCTCTGCTGCCCTCCCACAGCCCTGCCCATCCCTTCCTTGGTGATGGGGGAGAGGCCAGGCTCCTCCTGAGAGATGGAGAGCTCAGGAGTGCACTGGAGCCCCCCATCAGTTCAGCCTTTATTCTGGCCACTGTTTAAATTGTAAAAATTGCAGCCAAGTCCAATTCATTACAGCCAAGGAACGGCTGACAGAAATGAAAAGGGAGCAAAGCTCCTCAGATTGATGCTTTCTCACCATTCCAGTGAAATAACCAATTTGGAACAAATTAGGGGCTCCTGTCTCCACCAGCCTTTTGAATTGCCTCCAAGCCAACGCACATTTTTCATAGTGCAGCGTTTCTTCCATTAGCAGTGAAAATTAATGATTTCTATTATTGAAGCACCTGAAGGCAGGTGCCTCCCTTGCACAGCCAGGGCTGGGCTGGCACCGAGGCCCCAGAGAGCCAAGAAGACCCAGAAGAAGACAGATGGGTTCAGAGAGGATAAGTGACGCCGCCAGGCCACCAGGTCAGCGGCAGAGCCAGGCTCCAGCCAGTGGCCATCCCTGCTGGGCTGTTCCCTCTCAGTGGTGCCATCCCAGACGTGCCAGAGCGCTGCACCCAGACCACCGTGGTGCCACCCAAACCACTGCACGTGACAGTGCCACAGCTGTCCCCAAACCCCCCTAGCAGTGAAACCACGTGGGCTTCAGCCAGTCCCAGCTTTGCTTGGGTAGGGGAAACGGGGAATTGCCCCAAGGGCACCCACTAGCTCAGACTTCAGGAGGGCAGGTTCTGGGGGACCAAGAGGGCTTTCAAACCCCAATCCATTCATATATTTCCCCTCCGAAATCTTAGAGAGACCAAAGCCCTTCTCCTCCCCTCGCCTGCACTCTGCTCCCAGCATTATTCCCTGAGCACAGCTCCCCAACAGCTGAAGCTTGTAACCCCTCCAGCCACGACTGCCCCATGGCCAGGATGGTTATGGCCAGGGTTTGGAAGATGACACACATCTGACATTATTTTTTAATTAGATTTTTATTTCCTACCTCTAGTATTTCATTGTAATTTCCGCCACTCCTACCCATGCCATGCTAATATAATCACTCTGGAGGAGAGTGGGAGCAGCCAGCCCACTCCTTCCAACATCCCGCTCAGGAAAGGTAAAAAAAAGCAATCTGCTAAATCCCCAGCCCCTGCAGTCATTACAAGCTCAGGGACATCAGGTGGGTGCTGAAACAAACCATCAAAGCCTCAGTGCCGCCAGCACCTGCCAGGAGCACTGGCACTGAGAAACTTCAAAAAAAAAGTTCACATTTGCTCAAAATACTTGTTAGCAGTTCATTATTGCAGCAAGGTGAGGCATAATTAAAAATGGACTAAAGAGATTTGTGAATTATATCCTCAGTTTGATGCTGGAGACGCAGTGATATTTTCTAGCCCACATCATCCTGGAGATCAAGATTAGATGACAGCTTGGTCTAAAAATACTCTGAAGGGGAGGCTGAGGCTGTTGGAGGAGGTCAGAGCCCCCTGTGCCCCCCTCAGTGTTGCTCAGGGTTGAAACCAGGGGACAGATGTGTCCCCCAGGACATTGCTTGGAGCAAGCCACAGTAATAAAAACAACTGCTGCATTTACAGGGAAATCCACCCAAAACAACCACAGGGAAAGCTCGGTCCCACCATCTGCCAGAAGAGCCCCAAAACCAAACCCAGCAGCTCAGTGGGGTCAGGCTCCCCACACCTTTGCCCCCGCAGCTCCCGAGAGGGCTGGAATCACCATGAAAGCATTATCCAACCACCACGTTCTTCCTCCTGGAACAACATGGTCCTGGCATGGGGATCATCAGTGAGCCCGAGACACTGCGGGGTCAGAATTGATGCTTTAGTGGCTATTCTATGTTTCCTCCATTTCTGAGGCCACAAAGTGAAAAGCAAGCTCTGGGGTTGGATTTTTGTTTGTCTTTTAAGACGAGTATTCCAGATAAATATCCCAAGTAGTGTTACATGTTCCAGAGAGACGGGGAAAGACATTTCAGAGAAAAGATTGCGTTTCAAACTATTAGAAAATTTAAATTGATCCATGGGAGACAGGCACCCCAACACGGCCCTGACTGATGTGCCAGGCCAACCACATCCGTGTTCCTGGCCTGGCTGCTCTCTGGCACCCACAAACACACGGCAGCCACACGTTACCAGAGGCAAGTGAGCGTATGGCAGCCTGCAGATGTGCCCGTGCTCACACGGGTGTGCACAGCACACAGACACGCACACGCCGGACCCATCGCTGCCAGCAGACCACACTCCCTCCCCAGCGCCTGCCGCGAAGTTACCGCCGATAACAACAAACCTAAAATTACCAGCCCTGAATCCACACGAAACGGGTCCAAGAACAGCGTCACGTTCTGTTTGCCGCCGCTGCTCCGCTTCTTGAGTCCGCGCCGGCCAAGGCCGGCCACGGAGCTCCACCAGCGGCCACCTGGCCGGTCACCCTCGCAAGGACACTGCCGGCCGCTGTCCCCCAGCCTCATTTCACACAAAAAAAGCATCGAACGTTTGCATCGCAGGTGCAGCAGAAACACAAGTTGGAGCTGACACCCAGACAAAGAGCAAGGGCAAAATCCAGCCCTGTCAGCACACAACCTTTTCCCTCCTCTTTTTGCAGCCCTGGGAAAAATCAATAAGATGCAGTGAGTCAAACTCAGCTTGAATCCCGTAAGTAATTAGGATTAGCAGGCTGGGAGCCGAGGGAACAGGCTGCCTATGTGCTGGGCGGGGAGGGACCATTTTGTGGGTGTAGGGTACAGCCTCAGCTGATGCAAATAACACGAGCAGCTCTTTAACGGGGTTTTCAGGCAGAACAGCAATAAGGAATGGGAACGACATGATTTGCTGAGAAACAAGAAAATCTCATGAGGATAATTTGGGGTGCCAAGCCCTTCAGGAGACAGGATGGGGACCCCACAGGTGAATCAGTACTTGAGTTTGATGCCGAACCCATTCCCAGCCCCTCACTCTGAGCCCGGACTCCTTGAGTACCGCTTATTCCCGGGGTTCTTTCCCGGCAGTAAATAACCCACCTCAGCGTTTCACTATTTAGAGTTAAGTTTGTGGCCAAAATCGCAAAGTGGAGAAGAGACTCCCCCCAAACACACAGTCTGCGTAGAGCTACCGGCAACATAAGAACCAATTCGGTGTGTTTCTGCCCATACAGAACAGCTCGGACGCTGAAAAGTGCCCTTTCCTCCAGCTGAAGGAATCCGGCAGAAGCCCGGAGTGCTCAAGCCGGGGCCGTGCGGGGAGGAGCAGCCCCGGGACAGCGGCGAGGAGATACCCCGGACCCCCTCCCCGCGTGCCCCACCGGCCCCCCNCTCCGCGGCTGCCCCGGTCCCGCCGCACCCCCGAGCAGCGGCTCCGCCAGCGGCGAGCCGGGGGATGAAGGAGCGATGGAGGGCGGCGGGGAAGAGAGATGAGGCTGCGGGAAAGTTGCGTTTCACCCACCTAGAAGCATTTTGGATGCCGCTGCGTCGCCTCCGCGCTGCTGGTGCCTCCCGTTCGCCGGGCAGAGCTGCGGGCAGGGCCGGGCGGGCGCAGCCCCGCTGCCGCCCCTCGCCCCGCGTCCGGCCCCGCCTCAGCCCCGCAGGAGCGCGGGGGGAGAAGCTGCCGGAGGTGCCGGGAATCAGCGGCGAAATGGGCGGGGGGACCGGGCGCTCCCCTCCCCGCACAGCCGCCCCCGCGCCGGGGCTGCCCGAGCCCCCAGACTTGGGGCGAGGGGAGGGAACCCTCAGCGGCTCCGCTGCGCCGCCGGGGCTCGCTCTGAGGTGGCTGAAATGGCCCCGTGGGTCTGCACCGCGGGGTTTGCTCGGGGAGGGGGGACTCAGCGGCAGCCGCCCACCCCCGGCCCCCGGAAAGACTCCCCGGCAGCAGGGACAGTGTGTCCCTCGTCCCTGCCTGGTGACCGCGTCTGTGCTCAGCGGCCGTGGGTCCCGGCTCCATTCAACCCCGGCCCGGAGCGCTGGAATCACACAGGGTCTGACCCAGCCGTGCCATCGGCTTTGTGGGGTGACACGAGTGGACACGGGCAGCCTGGCCTGGGTGGGTGCTCATCCCAGCCCCCCGTGATTGGGGTTTTCATGAGCCCAGAGCCTGCTGCCCTCCCCCATCAGTTCATCAGCAAAGACTGTGGCGTTGGGCTCCTCACGGCAGCACCTTCTCTGTGCTGATTTTTGGCTTCCTCTCAGGAGGCGAGGCTCATGACTTGCTTACATTGCTGCCCTTTAAACAGCAGGGAAATGATGAAAAACCTGCTTGTGGAAGGGGGAAACGATCGCCTCCCCTGCCTCCCTGAACGGGAGACGAGAACAAGGAGGGAATTAAATCTTTTCCTCAAGTCAAGCAATTCAAGGAGTTGGGCAGAAACCGCTGGGCCATAAGTAGAGTGCAAATGAAGAGTTAAACCATGAGATGCCCAAGTCCCTTCCCATGTGCCACAGCCAGATCAGGCACTTTTGGGGTCAGTGACAGAATTTTGGTGCACTGAAGAGCACTAAAGCCATCAGGGTCCCTCCGGGCGCTGCTGCTGGGCCAGTGCACACCATGGGTGCTTCTCCCAAACTTCCCCCTGGCTCGGCTGGCACCAGGGCAGCACAGGCAGAGCCCGGAGCAGGGTGTTGCTGTCAGGGTCGTTAACAGCAGCAGTAAGTTTAGCCGGGGCACTCGCTAATCCGGGATTGACAGCTGGCCCCGCGCGCCTGGCCCGGCCTCCCGCAGGCTATTTAAACCCGATATTAATTTGTTTAATGTCATCAGCAGTTTGGCGTTACTGCAAGGAGCGTCGAGCAGAGGGAGCTGGAAATGTAAAGACTGGGAGGAGCAGGGGGCTGACAACCACGCGATGGCCGTTCTCCTTTCCCCTGGGATAACCATGAGCAAGTCTGGCATCTCCTGACCTCCAGCCCCTCTGGCAAGAACCGGCTGGGCACCCCTGACCCCCGCTCCACCCTCCATTCATCCTCGCCCCCAGCCCTGCCAGCTCTACCCAGCAATTCCCTCAATAAATCCTCTCCCAGCTGCGGCTCACGCTGATTTATCCCAGCCAGGGGAGCAGGTCCTGGCTGGCATCGCCGTGGCTGAAAGGCTCGAGCCAGAATGACCCGGAGGGGTGGGAGGGAGGAACGGCGGTGTGGGATGCTGCGCTTTGTGGCCGAGCCTTTGAGGCCAGCTGGAGCAGAGGCTAATTGCAGGTGCTGATTACAGCCCCTGCCATTAACGCCTCCTCCGGCCCTCCCTGCCCAGCCCAGCGGATCGCTGGAATTTCCCAGCTCCGCACTGTGGGTCTGTCCGGTGCATAACTTGCTATATTTGTACCCCAGAGCTGGCACAGGGCAGCAGCACAAACCCTCCCACGGGGTCCAGACCCACGTCCCCCTCCCAGTGGTGCCACCAGCTGCCCCACAGCCCACGGAGCAAAGTCCCTGGATGGTTGCTGCTCCCCACAACCTCCAGTGTGGGACGAAGCTGCTGAAGCATTTACCCCGGCGTGGCTGAGAAGGGTGCCCAGGGGCCACGACAACCAGCTCCACCAACCCGTGGGAGGCACTAAAAGAACCCCAGAGCCAACGTGGGTCAGATGCCACAGCCCCTCGTGGTCACCACTTTCCACCACAGGTTGATATCCACTGGTGGCCGAGCATCCCAAGAGCGTGGGGACGGAACCAGAGGGTTCCTTGTGAAAAGGCCCCAGGCCCCAGCCCTCAGCTCATCACACACATCCCAGGAGAGACAAATCCCAAACATGCATTAAGAGGGGGGAGCATTTGCCAGCAGCCGCCTTAGAGCCGGGCTTGCTTGGGCAGGTCTGCTCAAATCCTGCCTGTGGCTCGAAGGGAGAGGGAGGGCAGGGAGAAGGGGAGGGTGCTCGGGCTGGGTTGGGGCACCAATGTCACTAAGTCACTGGGCTCTTTGAGGGGACAGACTCCAGAAACCACAAGAGTGATTACTCTGAACCCTACTGAGGGCAGTGTTAAACTCTCCACTGGCTGAGGGGCGTCCAGGACTGGCCCTTCCCAGCCCTACGCTCCAGAAGCACCCTGGCAAACAGTGACCAGAACTGGGCAATGAACACAGCAATAAAGGAGAAGGGAGACAGGGATAAAAGCCCAGCAGGAAGTGCTCCCCTGAGCACTGCTGAGCCTTCCAGAGTGTTTCTGGCTGACTTTGTTCACCAAGGATTTAGGGTATAATTTGGGGGTGAAAGATGCCAGATAGGATCAAGACTGATCCACCTGGAGGATGTGTATCGGTTTTCTTCTGCTCTGTAACTTGAGCCCCATCAGAAGCAGAAGGCTCCGGCTGAAGCAGCCGCCGGCAGTTCATCCCTGCCGGGCCAGGAAGGCAGGCGCTGACCTTTCCTGCTCCTGAGTTTGCTCAGGATTAAGGTAACATATTTTAAGGGCTGGATCCTCCTCCCCCGGAGGGGTTCCCACACAAAGAGAGTGGGGTTTGTGGCTCACAGTCCCCCCATGACCCCCCCGATAAACAGAGACTCACCAAACCTGTGAGGCTGAGTTCACAGTGCCCACACAGATCCATTTTTTAAAATTAATCTCCAGTTTTTTAATGAATCCTTCTTGCAGATTTCTGCTTTTATGCACCTAAAAAGAGCAAACCTTGGGAGCCATGTGCCAGTGCAGGGGTCTGGTGACCCTGGGGGACACACACCCCCAGCTCTGACCCCCAAGGACGAGACAAAGCTGGCAGGGCTTTGGGAGCAGAGCAATGGCTTGTGCCTCTCACCTTCATTATCTTTCCCAGGGAGATTGCTAATTACAAAGGCATCCAGGACAGGTCTGCGAATAGAGTGGAGAAACTGGATGACCTAAAAATATTTAATTATCAAGAGAAAGGGTGGAAATTACACCTGGAAATAGTTTCAGAGAGAGAGTGTAATATTTTCCATCTAATCCAGGAGGGCCCTCCTGGAAGAGAAAGGGCAGAGGGTTCCACCTTGCCACCACACTTTGGTTCCCCCTAGCCCTGTGCAGATTTCCTGGGGGGTCGCAGGGAGTGGAGTCAGCCAGGGTTTGGCATGGAAACCAGGTACCCAAAATCCTCTGGATGCTTAATTAGCCAGGGGTGATGCTGGCTCTGGTCTCACCCATCAGGTTCCTGCTTAGCTTTGGCCCCTCAGGAGCTGCTGGGGCCAGGGAGCTCACTGGGGCCCACACTCCGGTGCCACAGCACAGAGCACCCCGAGATGCTCCAGCTGGCACAGCAACAGCCAGATAAACGAAACTATTCCTCACAAATCTGTAGATTTTTCTGTAGAAAATATCAAAGGTGAGCTGGAGCAGTGTTGTGGGCAAGCTTTCCAAAACCAGCACAAAAAGCTCAGAGGCACAAAAAAGGAAGGGAACTGAATCTGAGGTGAACAGGCAGTGCCTGCAGACTGAGGCAGCCCTGCTCCAACAGCTCCAGCAACTCCAGCAGCTCAGACAACCCAGATCTGACTCACGTGCTCCGAAAGCAGAGTTTGGGGGCAGCCCAGGGAGGCTGCAGGCAATGACCATGGTCCTTGTGCTGGAAGGACACACGGCCACACACACCAGTCCCTCTGCCCAGCTCACCCAGAGCGCTGCTCCACTCTGCTCCCAGCATCGCCAGATCTCCCGGCAGCACCAGGACCAGCGAGAGGGGGGGTTCCAGAGAGCAGGGCCCTGGATCCCTGCTCCCAGTCCCAGGCTGTGGACGTGGCTCCAAAGGCCAGAATCCCATTTCCTCCCTCTGCACACCCGCGCTGACACCACGGGGTTATGGAAAGGAGAGCTCGCTCTGGGAAAGAGGCAGAAGCACGACGAGCGGAGATCATCTCTTCAGAGAAAATGTTATATTGCTTACGACTTACTGTCTGGGAACATAAAACAGTTTAAGCAGCCGACCCTAAATCACAGTGACAGCTCTGCACTACCCACAAACCCCCGGCTGCCCTCTCCCAGCTCCCCCCGACCTGCCTCCCCTCCCCGTGCGCCCGGTTCCAAACGCGCGCTCCTCCCGTGCCCCCGGGCGAGCAGCACACGCGTGTGCACACACACACACACACACACACACACACGCACAGAGGCACAGCGGGCACGGAGAGGAGCCCGAGGCCGGAGGCCGGGGGGCATGAGCTGCGTTTCCATCACTGAGACCCGGACAAGTCGCTTCCCCGTGGCTGTCACCCCTCCGCGGTCCCCGCCCCCCGTTCAGTGCCGGTGCTCTTTGGGACGGCAGCGCTCGCACGCACAGCCCGGCACGACCTGCTCCACCCAGCACCTCTAATCCCCGCTGACAGCCGGGGTGGGAGCGGGTCCTGTGGGGTGCAGGAGGATGTTCGCCTCTCTCCCATGTCAGAGCAGCACAGTGGCTGCCTCCATCCCCGAGAACAGCAGAGCCCCCCGGAGATGTCGAGATCCCCCATGTCCTCACCCTGCAGGTGTTTAAGACACAGCAGCCCCCAAGTGCTCAGGGGGCAAAGCCAAGGTCCCCAAACAGGATGCATTTGGATCCGATGCCTGGGGCAGCCACAAGAGCCAGGAGCCTGACCCTAGAGCATCCCCAGCACTGGGCCCCCTTCCTAGGTGGGCATCATCCCCACCCCGGGGACCTCAGAGCTGCTGATGGAGCCGTGGAAAAGGCCCCTTCAGGCTCAGAGCTCTGTCGGGACAGGGACCAGCTGGGACACGCTCACAGTTTAGCTGCTGCTTTGACCATTTTTTTTCCCCACTTAAAATAAATCCCAGGCTTTCCTCTTCCAAATCTGCTGAGCTGATGCTACGTGGGAAATTGTGAAATATTGCATGGCTACATGTTCCTCGTTGTTCTTAATCCACTTCTAATTAATGTCACGTGTGTCGCAGCCCCGAGCCGAGTGGCCGTGAAACACCATTGAGGCAACTTGACAGCAAACCGACTGGAAGAAAGTGACAGCAAAATCCACGATTAAAGAGAAACGGCTCACAACTGCAGGGCTTAAAAATAACACGAGGCAATTTCCTACTGATTTTGGGAAAAATCGCCACAGCACAGCCTCTGCCAGCACCACACCCAGGGGCACTCAGACACCCCATGGCCCGGGCAGCCCCCACCAGCCAGCCCACACAAAGGTGATGTTTGATATATATAATCTGACCTCGATATATTTTGGCTTGTTCTCTATATTTCTTAAGGCAAAGCCCTTCCATGGATGCAGCTGGAGCATCCACCTGGGTGCCCTGAGCCCCTGCCATGGGGGGCTCCCACCTCCTTCATGCCCCAGCAGCACAAGCAAAGCCCTGCAGCTTCTCTGTGTCATTTTATGGCCAAGACTTTAAATTTTAAGGATCTTTTTAGAATAAGTGTGTCAGGGAAAAATATCCCACCAGAACTGGGATGCAGAGCCGGAGGTCAGAGTCCTGGTGGGGAAGACTCCACAAAACCCTTCCAGCCAAAGCTGGCCGCTAATCAATTCATTTTCTATTTGAAGTTACTGACTCAATAAAATCAGAGATTGATTATGCTACAGTTATTAATCCACAGAAAGCTGAATAGCTGGGCTTTTCAGAGGGACAGCAAGCTAAGAGGGTATTTTGTGAGGATTTAGAAAGGGAGCAGTTTTCTCCAGATTCATGGGCCAGCACGAAGTCAATGTGCAGGGTGTGGGCTCGTGCGCCGCCTCTCACATGGAGCCCACAGGTCCTTTCCCCCACACAGACTCGCTTTTTTGGTAGAACAAGAGCTTTTAGTGAAACAGAGCTTTTCTGCCAGTTCCCAGTGACGGGGTAACTCCCTCCCCTTCTCAGCCCTCCCAGCTCTGCCCCCAGGAAGCTCCAAGGGATTTCCCTGCAACCCATCCCTACGCCCCAGCGGGAAGGGAGAAGTCTGGGAATGATCAGAGGGAAGGAAAATGTACAGTTACCCAAATGAACTTCTTCAAATTATTCCTGATCCCAGCCAATATCTTTAAAACATGAAAAAACCATTCTATTTCTCCCACTGAGATTCCAGGTTATTCAAATCTGATCTGAAAAGCTATTTTTGCTCATCTTTGCTCACAGCTGAAGGGAGCAGCCGAGGCCAACGGAGCAGGAGGACTCCGTATGTTTGTCCTTCATAAATTCACGGAAGCTTAAAATCTGAACTCTGGTGCTGCTTGGGCACGAGGTATTGATCAGCACCCGGCAGATGCAGGGTCTGTCCCAGCCAAATGTTAAATCCCCTTTAACACTTAGGCTGGGCAGGGATCTGCTGTTGGGAAGTTTGGGAGATCCTGATGTGCTGCCAATGTACCTGGAGATGGCCGCTGTGAAGTGGCTCCCATGCCAGCCAGATCCTGGCCTGCCCCTGCCAAATTTCTCACAAAAAGTCCCAAAAGCAGGAGAGCAGCACTGCAGGAGTTAAGGAGGAAGCAAGAAAGAACAACTTTTCCTCCAGCATTGCTGGAGCAGGTCCTGGCAGGCACCAAGGCTGGGCACTGCCGGGAGCTGCACCAAGGGCAGATGTGAGAATGTCCCAGCCCAGACCTAGGGGTGACATGACCGCTGCACCCTGATTAGTCCCAATTAGACCCTAATCCCACACGTTTACAGATGATTTAAATCAATACGTTGGGTTTATGGCAGACAAAGCCCCGCTGAACATCGCTGAAACGGACTGGCACCCGTTTGCTGGGTAATGAACAGCTGAAAGGCTGCGACAGCAGAGAGCAGCGGGGGAAGGAGGAGGGAATGCAGCTGAGCAATGAGATGCCAGAGCACACAGAGCAGGGTCGTGGAAAGGGAACAGGGCCCAGGACCACAGAGCACAATCGTGGAGTGGGATCACAATCACACACCCGCCTGACTGGCCATGGTCAGACCCACCGGTCCCCCTCCCTCTGCTGCTCTCCACCCCAGGGCACAGCTTCCCCAGGTGCTGCTCTGGGGGGTTTTCAGGAGTTGTCTCCCAGCAGGGCCATCCCAGCCCAACAAAGAACACAATCATGGACTCCTTGGTCAGTGCAACAGGCGACAAGCCAGCCTCAGGCACCGCCACCCCCGCTCTGCAGGAGCCACTCAATGGGAGTGGGCTCCCTGCCAGCTGCCAAAATCAGGGAGTTCAGCTGGCACCCCCTGTGAAACCCGGGATAATCACACCAGCCAGCCCCCCCTGACTGCCAGAGCAGCCCAGGCTCCCCTGGGGTCCCCACGTCCCCTCCCGGGGGCCACGCTCTGTGCTGCAGACCCAGTGATGCTGAAGCTGTCACAGCGATTTCTCTGCTCATCTCAAACCTTTCTGCTCCCAAACACGCATGGACAGACATTTCAGCGGATAATTGGGAAAACCAGGACTTTCCCCTTTGCAAGGAACTGTTGTTCCAGGGGTGT
>VZTJ01003624.1:192892-213663 GCA_013397795.1 Orthonyx spaldingii
GTTGGGGGGGGGGGGGGGGGACAGCACCAGGCAGCCCCAGTGTGAGGCAGGGTGACGGCGCTGGGCAGGGGAACAGCCAGGGAGAGGGTCAGGGTACAAATGCCACGGGATATCGGAGAGGAGGAAGAGCTTATGACACCAATCAGCCCCAGGGCACTCCGGGTGTTTTGGCCCTGCCTTGGCATTCGGTTTGGGGGAGCAGCTCAGCAGCCTTCAAAGCCAAGAAAAGTGGTTTGAGTTGGGCTCGGGGCTTGTGTGAACCCTCCTGGCGCAGGAGATGCCTGAACAGTGTGTCCTTCCCACGGACCCTGGCCAAAGGGGTACGAGCTGCTGTCAGCTCGGATTTGCCTTGAAACCAGAGCCTCGTGCTCCAAAGGAGAGTGCTTCCCGCTGCCTTTCAGGGAGATGGGAGCTGGCAGAGCCCAGAGACAATGCTCTGGTAGCAGCGAGCGCAAGCTGTTCTTTACATCCCATAACTTTTTCAAGGCACTGGTGGAAAGGCCTTTTGGGGAGAACACTGGATCAGGGTGTCAGTTCCTGAAATGCTCCAGCTCAGCCTGTCCTGCGATGGGAACCCCAGAGATCATCCAGGATGAGGGGAAGCAGCAGCCCCCTCTCCATGCCCCAGCAGCCACCAGGTCCCATTTTGGGGTGGCTCAGCTCCTCCTGCTCATTCAGCACCAGACAGTGGTTTGGTTCCTGAGGACTCTGAGAGCAAACTGAGATTGCTTGGGCTCCCTGGGAAATCACAGGCAGTAATTAAATCACTCGTGACCCAGTTGGATTAGAACTGGCATCTGCGACATGAAAACATCTTTTATCTGTGGGCACCCTGTATCTAATCACCACCTTCACCATGATTCCTTACAGGACAACAAGGATCTGTCTTGCAAAATGAAACATCTAATAAGCAATCATTTGTTTTTAAGTTGGGGGCTTTCTGGCACAGAGCTAATGAATTGTAATGACACTGATTAGCGTGTTTGCCAGTGACGCTCCTCTGCAGCTTTGCTCCACGAGACGCCAGCGATCGCAGCCTGTGCAGGAAGAACAGATCTGAGAAGCCAGAGGGGAACGGGGAGATTGAGTGGTGGCTGGGAAGCTGCCTTTGATGTAGCTGTAGATGTCAGCGTGAGACAGAGATTCCAGCCCAGAGGAACATCCCACCTTTGTCTAACTCAATTATTTCGTTTAATCCACTGTCTCTAACCTCCCAAGGCTCCCCCAGTGCTGACACACCACTGGAGACCCGTGTTAGCCATTCCTGGCTGTGGGCTCTGCCAGGCTGAGCCCAGCACTGGACCAGGCAGCTGCCCAAGAAGGGGTGACTGCTCCCAGGACCGCAGGCAGACGCATTTTCTCAATACCCAAAGGTGCAGGTCTGGCTGGTGAAGGGCTCCTAGAGGACTGTGGTGAGGCAGGGCAGGGCTCCCCCAGCGCCCCATCACCCTGCCAGCCCTGCCTGTGCCCTCCTGCCCAGCCAGGAGCTTGTCCTGCACTTGTCCTCAGCTCGCTGGGGCAAGGCAGACAGGGCTGGTCCCCTCTGGGTTTTGGGGGGACGCATGTGTCACCAAGCACCCCCAGTGCCAGTGGCACGACCGGTGCAGAGGGGACACAGGAGCCGCATCAGTCAGTTCCCAGCTGCCCAGGTCACGCCTCAGGAGGCTGGGAAAGGCTCCCAGTGACAACGCTGGAAGTGACATTTGTAACCAAAAGTGCAGGGAAAGGTCAGCTCTGGCGGGATCAGGAGGGACGGGGAGGCGCAGGGAGCGGCTGCCGCCTGCAGTTTCCCCACATGAGCAGATCAGAGCCCTGAGCACGCAGGAGCGGCTGCGCCTTGCCCGGCGTGAGGGGCCGACAGTGCGGGGCCCCAGGGGTGTGTGGGCTGTGCACCCCCACACTGACAGAGGTCAGGGACGCTGCAGAAGCACAAAGAGCAGACTGGCATGCTCCCAGATTCTTTGGCTCAGTAGAAAATGCATCCCTGGACAGCCTCCCATCAGGACACAACCAGATCGAGGGGAGAAGCTGGAAGCTGCAGGCTGGAATTTATGAGCCCTATCCCCATTAAAATAGCCGGCGATATTTCCATCTGTCAGTAATGTTGATGAAGAGACCTGCTCCTTTGCACATCCCAGGCCTTACCCAAACAAAGCCAGCACCAGCCAGGGCAGGATTTGGCACACAGATGACTATTGCCATGCTAGGAATTTATGGCTCCAGCCTGCCTGGTCTCTAGTAAGAGTAGGAGCAGGGGACCATATAATTTTTAAAGTCCCTTCCAACCCAAGGCATTCTGTGATTCTATGAAATTCTCTTGGTTTGCTGCTAACGGCAAACCCTCACAGCCAAAGGCTCAGGCGGAGCAGGTCAGCCATGGTGACAGGGTGACACTTCTGGGCACGTTTCCATGCTTTTGTGCATAAAATCTGCAGCAGCCAGCTGGGCCCGGCCAGGTGAACGCTGGCAGATGGCACAGAGGGCAAGTGAGTCCTTGCCCTTGCACGAGCTCCTGCCCAGCAGCACGGCTCCTGCTTGTGCCAGCAGTCCTGCCGTGTGCCGGCATCCCTGCCGCAGCCAACAGGTGAGGGGCCTCAGCACCACCATCTGAGCAGCATTTCCAGTCAAACTCAGCACAGATACAGGCGATGTGCACAGCAGGAGCCCGGAGGGACACGGCCAGGCTGGCACCTGAAAAGCAGCATCCAGCAACCCAGCAATCGACAGCTACTCCAGCCTTGGACACGCACATCCCCGCTGCACAAACCATGTACAGAACTCAAGAAGACACCCACAAAGACAGAGCACCAGCAACCACGCTTGCACATGGACAGACCCACACGTGTCTGTCCCTCCGCCGCTGCAGCGTGGACTCTTGGGCCCCAAAACCACCGGAGGCCTGGCAGTGACAGCTGGGGGAAGCCCCGCAGTTCAGGTAGACCAGCAAGTGACAGATGCCAAGGACAAAATACAGCATTTCCGAACTTTCCACGAGCCCAAAGCAGCAGCTGTGCCAGAGCAAGGGCAGCCTTTGGGCAACCTTGACCTGCTGGGTGGGCTCCTACCTTGGGCCGCTGGCATCTTCCCCTTGTTTAGCTGCTTGAGGCGCTTCTGGTGGGACTTGCCGTTGTAGTGGATCTGCGCCTGCGCGGCCGAGTTGAGTTGGATATTGCAGACCTCGCACAGCGTGAACGACTGGTGCTTCTTCTCCCGCTTCATGCGCTGCTCAGGCTGGCTGGGGGGGCAGCTGGCCGCCTCCAGCAGCTGCACTGCGCTCTCGGGGCTGTGGGATGGGCTCAGGGGTCGCTTCATGCCTGCGGGAGGAAGGACAGACCCACTGTGAGGACAGAGGGACAGGAACAGGTGCCGAGTGAGGCAGGAGAGCCCAACACAGGTCCCACGCCTGTGGTGTGTCTGGAGCTGGGGGGATCCCTGAGCAAGTGCAACAGCGTTTGGGCAAGACGACACGAGCAGCAGCATTCCCAGGAGGTTAGTGCTGGAGTAGAGAATAACCCACTTCTTCCAAGTTTCCAGCTCCAGGCGACACTCCTTGTGCCAGGTCAAGTCTCTCTGTTCACTCGTGGACAGCACTGTGGGTTGGCCCAAGGCAGAGTTAGGATGGAACCAACTCTCTGCAGGCAAGAGGTTCAGCTGGCAGGACTCGTGTGCGGTGCGGGTGTCCCACAGCCCGGCCCCACCACGGCAGGAGCACGCCTGGCCCTGGCACCGTCGGCCACCAGCAGGTGCCTGTCCCGAGCGTGGGGCTCTGTGGGACCGACTTGCATCAGGAGCTGGAGCCCCAGACCCACACAGGGACACCACAGAGAAGAGCTGCCCATGACTGGGGTCAGCTGGGGACAGCCCTCCAGCGGCCTTTGCCTTGCAGGGACGCTGTTCCTGCTGCCCGACCCCGAGCTGGGGACCGGCGGGACATCCAGAGCAGCCTCGGAGGCGCGAAGGTCACCCGAGCCCTGCGATCCAGTTACCACCTCGGAGCTGGCAGCTGCGGCTCGCAAATACCCGCGGGCACGCTGCGCCCAGACACCCCCAGGGGCCAAGGCAGGGGCCGGGGTGTCCGTGGGTGACCGGGCAGGACCCACGGGTGCCCTGCAGGGATGTCCCTCCATCCTCGGCAGGGCTGCACGGGGACTGTGCGGGACTCGGCCACAGCAGGAACCACACCGGGGCTTTGGCTCAGGCAATGGGCTGCCCCAAACGCCAGCACTCAGCACCTCGCAGGCCACGAGGAGCTCGGTGCTCGGTGCTCGCGCCCACCGGGAGGCGGGGGGGGGGCTCGGGGCGCTGCAGCCCCGGCCGCGGCCCCGCGGTGGCGCCGCCGCTCCGCGCCCGTCCCGCGGCGGGGACCGGGACCGGGGACGGCGGGGACACGGGGACAACAGCGGGGACACGGGGGGACAGCGGGAACAGGGGAACAACGGGGAGACGGGACAAAGGGGACAGCGAGGACAGGGCACAGCGGGGACAGCGGGGACACGGGACAGAGGGGACAGTGAGGACAGGGGGACAGCGGGGACAGCGGAGACAGAGGGCAGCGGGTTCCCCGTCGCAGGGCGGGAGTGCGCTGCCACTCACCCACCCACCGGGTGAGCACCCCTCTCCTCAGCGGCTCTCGGCCCCATCCTGAGCCTTCCTGCACCCCGGAGGTGGCCACGGGTGACTCCATCAATGGTCCCGTTCAGCCAAAAGGAGCGGGAGGTTTTCCCGCGAGCTGTTAACGGAGCTGGAGGCCTTTCCCAGGATAACCATTAGCAGAGCAACCGGAAAGCAGATCTGGGAGACGATCAGCACCAGGAATGTGAGACGGGGCCTCAGGGACGCAGCGGGACACGCGGCACGCTGGTGGGGACACGCCAGCCCAGGCAGGTCGCCGGGTGCCCTTGGCATGCTCCCCCTCCCCGGGTATTTTTAATGCAATTACATCCCAGGACGCAGAGCTAAAATTGGAACATTATGTGGACAAAGTATCCCCAAAGTCTCCCTCGTCTTTAAAATGGGAACTGCTGTTGCTCTCATTAGGCAGCCGCTCCTGTGCCGGCTCCCGTTTGAAGGTCTGTCCTAATTGCACGCACACTTGTTGTCTCATTCACTTAATTTCTTCTGCGCCTGTTCTGCTTCTCAGGTGTCAGGGCCACAAACCGGGTGGCTCGTGGCTGGGACAGGTCATGGGACAGGTCACGACACATGTGCAGGCTGGCAGCGCCCTGACTGACACTGCTTTGGGGCAGATTTCACCTTTTCAGCAAAGCTTTGAGGAACTTTTGGTGGGGAGGAGCTGTTACCTTTCACAGGAGAGAAACTGAGGCAAGGTGAAGGTGAAGTGACACCCCCAGGGTGACTCAGGGGCTCTGAGCCAAACCCAGCTCAGAACACAAGGTCACCACACCCCAGCTCCACCACCCATCCCACCCCAGGACAGATGAGGTCAAGCTTTTGTCTCCTCCATGCAGGAGGATCACAAGCAGTTGCAAATTTTTGGGTTCTCCTGGATGGGGGGAGATGAGCTGCCACTCACCCACCGCTGCCCAGATCTGACCTGGCTGATCAGCATCAATGACACCTCCCAGGACTCCGATGACACCCTGCCACCTGCACTTCTTGCTGCCCTTTCCTGGGAGCCAAGGGCTCTGCCAGCCTCACCGGGGACGTCCCTGCAGCTGCTGATTTTTTGAAGGACACCCAGGCTGGGACATCCTTTACTCAGCTCCTGAATGCAAAGCAAACTCCAGAAACCACAACTTCCCGCACAGGCTGCAGTCACTGGAAGTGGCTCTGTGCCCACACAGTGTGTTGAAGCAGCATCCCACAGCATCCCACAGTATCCCACAGCATCCCACAGTATCCCACAGCATCCCAGAGTATCACACAGCATCCCACAGCATCCCACAGCATCCCAGAAAAGCCGCCGGCTGGGCATGAGATACATCAGTGGGGTTCTGGCCAAGCTACCAAATCCTGATGAGAGAGCAGGTTTGATGCAGGTCAGGCCCTTCCCTCATTTCCTGTATTCTGGATAACCTGGGGACAGACCCATCAAGGCCACCCTGGGCACAGGGAGTGCTGTTATCCCAGCCTGGTCAGAGGTTCCCATGCACATGCAGCCTGAACATTTGTGCAGGGATGTTCTCCCAGTGTCCTACCCCAGCAGGGGCCCTCATGCTCCCTCCTGCCATCAGCACCAGTTTGTGTCCCATGGGATTTTATTTGGCCTGAACTCAACAGAGCCAACACATGGGACCAGAACCTTCCCCCAAGTCAAACTGCCTGCACCACAGAGCTGAGGGGATATGACAACTGCTAATTGGGAGATCTCTCCATTCAGCAATATGGGATCAGGGAAAACACCACCTGAACAGACAGTGCATGAATTTGGTAAGAGAGCAAGAAATCTGAAGGGAAAAAAAAAAAATCTTACTTGAGTTCACTAGATTCCGTACTACTGAATCCACCTTCCTGGCCTCCAGCTGAGCACACACAACAGTAAATAAAAGCAGCACAAGTAAAAGAAAGTGTTGGTGTGAAAGTGGCCACTAACAGTTGCCACAAAATTCCCTCAAACTCCCTGAGTAAGGACCAATTTCAAGGTCCCTGTTCACATCTGTAAGGACCCTCAGGAAAGCCAGAGCTGCCACAACCCCTCACCGAAGCACAACTCAAATCACTGCATCCCATCACCTCAGGCTTTGCACCATTAAGCAGCTCTGTGATCCTGCCACTGCCGTGGATGTTTGCACTGGGGGGCCCCTGGCTGTGCCCTGCTCCAGAGCCACCAGGCAGCCCCAGATCCCCTGTGGCAGCAGCCCCACCATCCTGCCTCCTCACAGACCACTCACCACTGGCACAGGCAATTTCCAGCCCACCCACCCGTTTGGGCTCAGGATACAGCGACGCTGAAGAGGCAGCACCTGGTGGCCCAGCCTGGCACAGGAGGCTCCTACCTGGTGCTGGTGAAGGCAACGCCGAGCCCTGCCCTTGGCACTGCCGAGCCGAGCTGGCTCCTGCCCTTGTGCCACGGCCGTCAGGGGCACCGCAGCCGCCCCTATGCCCGGAGAGTTCCAGACACTCGGCTCATATTTCAAGGAGCACTTCAAATGCGGTTCGATCGCCACTAAATCAGCGCTCATCAGCAGCCTCCGGACGAGAGCCGGCACGTCCGAGTTGGTGCCCGTGGCTCAGCAAGTTCCCAAAGAGCCGCGGGCGTCACGCGGGGCAGCGGGCGCCAGCTGGCAGGGGGTGGCACTGGAGGAGCCACCTTGAGCCAAGAGCGGGCGGATGCACCTGACAGCAGCTCTCAGTGACAGGGAGATGGGGGAATGGGGCAGCTTTGCGGGCTGCCTCGAAGGCTGGGCCCAGAGAATTCTCTGTGCAGTTTCATAAAGAGGCACCGGCTGCTGCTGGAGGGGTGGGAAGGCCACCGGGCTCGCTGCAGTGACACAGGAGCTCTGCCCTGCACATGGAGGTGGCCCAGGGGACTTGCTGTAGCATCAGGAGATATGCTTCGATGTCCTGGCCTGAGAGCTGAGCAGATCCAGGCAGATCACAGGTTTTGGAGGGGCCTGGCCGTGCCTGCAGCACTTTCAGCATTTCGTAACACTGCATAAAGCAGCTGCCCCCCCAGCCCTGACATATGCTCTGCTAATGCCAGAGCGAGGCACATTTTAGGATCAGCCCATAAACCAGAGCAAGGATTAGTGTGAGCTGTCTCTCCCCAGGGCTCTGAGCTGCAGGCTGGCTCCTGGCAAAGGGACCAGGGCACACAGGGCGCTCAGACCACCCACAACCCTCAGTTCTGAGTCCCCCAAATGCCCGGCTCTTACCCTCAGAAGCTCTCCAGGGTTCCCCTCGGCCCCATTCCCACACGCTGAAGGGCAGTGGGACATCTTGCAGCCTCCCAGGAGGGCAGGGAGCATCACACGGAGCACGGTGCCACTGCGCCTGTCCTCTCCTTTGCACATCAAGATCATTAACACCGCAGGGCTGCGTGTCCCCTGAATCAGCAGATCCCAGCCCTGCTCCCGGGCAGCGAGGACAGCTGAAACCCAGCTGAAGGAGAAGCCATGGAGGGAACAACGCTGCTTCTCTGCAGCGGGGCAGGGAATGTGCCCGTCCACTCTAGGAAGCAAAACGTGGGCAGTGCCACCCGCTCTCACAGCAGCAGGGAAAGAAAAGCAAACAGAGGCAGGGAGTGTGACATTCCATCCCAGGGTTTGGCTGCAGGTGTGAGTAGTGGGAGAGGAGGGACTGAGGCTCCACGATTCATCTCCCCGACCGGCCCTGCTCCCCAGCCACTCCCCTGGCCCAGGAGAACCTGACAGGATCACAGCATCCTTCAGGATTCTTGTGGCCAGCACAAAGGTCAGGGCAGAGCCACATCTCACAGAGCCACCGTGTTCTCTTGGGAAATAAAACAGAGAGAAGCAGGTGATGCACAGGGAGGGCCTGAGCCCTGGCAGCACCTCGTGCTCCCCTCGCTGTTTGCTGAAGCTGCCACAGGGAAGTTCCCGGAGAAGATGATTTTCCACAAGTGCAGGATTCAGAACGAGATCCAGGCCAGCTCCTGGGAAGCTGCCACTGCCACTGCAGGCACCCACAGCTGGGTCAGCAGCGGTGCCACTGGAGCCACAACGCCACAAGCATCGGCACCAGCACCATGGTGGTGGCAATGCCAGTCCCATTCCCCCACCCACGTGTCCCCATGGCAAAGGTGAGGACACCCACCACGAGCACTTACAGTGATGAGCAGGTCCCACAGCAGAGGTGGGCACGGTCTTCCCTCCCAGCTCCCCTCACTCCCACATCTGGGTCAGGAGCTTTTCAGGGCAAAAATTGGCTTTTAAGTGAATTTGTGGGGAGCTGCTGGCTACCAGGAGACCTCCAGTTTAAGCTGGAGCTCTCAAAGGCTCCTCTATTACAACGTAATTTAAATGTTTGATAGTGCTAAGCAAGTGACATTTGCAGTCCGGTCACAGCAGGGGTATCAGATAGAGATATTTGCAACGGGATCTGTTTAAATCCATGTAGTGCTTTGGATCCATCCATCAAAACAAGCCCAGAGCTTTATTAAAATCAATGTTATCAAACACCCTGCTGGGGGAGGCTCTGGAGCCTACATGGTGGGGATGGGGGGGCAGCTGAGCCCTGTTGAGCTGTGAGGCTGCAGTACAGAGCAGCTTTGGAAGAGATTTTTCCTTACAATTTAAGAGTAGCAAGAGACTTACCCCTACCTGCAGCTGTGGGAGAGATTCCCTGCAGCAGAAAAAAGGGAAAGCACTGACCCAGCCCCAGATGGAACCTGTTTTCTATCAGATCCCTTATATATGAGAGACTTCTGATACCTGACACCAGATCAGACGTGATCCCATCCCAGGCCCATCAGACACATATTCCAGAAACTGCCACGAGGTTGTTCAGTCTGACAAACGCCTGATTCCCTTCCCCAGCTCAGCAACACTTCATCAAAGCATAACAAAAGTACTTTCATTACCTTCCCTAAAAAAGGAAAGGTAACATAAAGGCTGGACAGGACTTTCTGCATCTGTCACAGGAGATGTGACAAAGTGACACAGAGTTCAGGCAACTTGTTGACAGTGAACACCCTTCAAGGACAGATTTGGGAAGATTTCCTTACCAGCACATGGCTCAGTCCCATCAGCTGTGGTGGGAGGGGAGGCTCCTGAGCACTGTCCCAGGACTGCTCTGGGTCTGCCCTTGGCCCAGAGCTGTGGGAAGATGGGTCCAGGGACAGATGGACACCCCGATGATGTGGCTGAGGGGCTGCCCCACCTCCAGCCCGATCTGCCCCAGTTTCACGGCACTCAGAAGCTCCCAAACCTCCCAGCTGCTGGGAAAAGTTTGCAGAAGCATCTCGAGCTGAAAGGCAGATGACAAGTAAAAAGAACCCCGAATTTATTGTTTTCTCAGAATTTAGAGTGGGAGGAAGGAAAATGGGACGACCCATGATTTTTTAATGCCTGCAGTTGGCAGCTCCATATTTAATGTGACAGCATCCCTTTAAGAAAAATATGTTCATACACAAGGAAGAAAATAAATTGGCAAAGCAATTTGCTTTCAAGCTAGGCTGACAATTCCCCGCTCCAACGTTTTGCTGCAGCCTTGGGTGAGCCGCAGTGGCCGGCACTCCATGCTGGGCAGGGATCATCTCAGAGGTTAAGAATGCTTCACTGGGTGACAAGCCCATCTGGGAGCAGTAATTTATCCCAGAGATGGTGCAAAGAAAGAGTGGAGGGAATAATTCATTGTGTGTGAGGCGACGAGGAGACGTGCTGTCATGTTACCACACTGACAACTCCCCAACACAAACAGAGATGCTTGTTACGGAGCCTGAACCCACACGATCAAAGGGGCTTCTGCATTTGGGGTAGGAAGGGAGAAAAAAAGACAGGAAGAAAGGAAAAGAAGAGCTAAATCAAAGCCTTGTTACCATTTCTTATGAAAGAAACTTGTGAGGAATGCTCTTTGCAGAGCAATTAGTCACCAGGATCTGAGGCAAGAGCCCAGCAGGACCCACTGCTGCTGCCCTGGGGCTGGGGGGGAGCACCCTGGTGTTGCTGCTTAGAGAGACATGATCGAGCTGGCCTGCCTGATAGGGGACAGCACGATGGCACCAGAGCCATGGGGAAGAGAAGAGCCAGAAACCAGGGTCCAAAACCATCCCTCACTTCTGCATTCCCCTCAGCTGGGGCTCCCCAGCACCTGAGGTCCCTGCTGACAGTGGCAGCTCTGAAATCAAGCCCCTAAAGCCTCGAGCTTGGTGATGGTGGGGCCACACCCGGGAGTAGGACAAAATCCCTGAGCCCCCCAAGGTGCTGCTGAGGGGTCCCCAAGAGTGATGGGGGTGCCAGGGTCCTGTCCAGAAGCGTGCTGCAGGAGCACTGGCCTTCAGCCTCAGTTCACACCTTGAAACGCTGACTTGTCTGTGAACACCAGGATGCCAGTGCTGACAGGCAGGGAAATGAAATGGGACAGATGATAATGAATTGCCCACATCCCTCAGTGTCTCCTGGATGTGGAGTAATGAAGTTATACATTGCTCACTGACTAGAGGGCAGAAGCAGAGTTTCAGAGCTCGGGTTTAATCAGTTCAGTGACAAGCATGGTCTGGATTCGTTCCCTCCTCTCGCCATGGTTTGGTGTCTCCACTCCTCTCCCAGCTCCCGGCTCCTGCCAGCCCCAGGACTCCCTGCCTTGCTCCTGCAGCACTGGGATGAAGCTGCAGGCACTTAGTCACTGCAGCGTGAGAATCCTGCGCTGTGTTGGAGGTCATGGGTGTCAGGAGAGAAGCACGTGTATCCAATTAGACTGGGAAACCTCTGCTCCCAGAAGGGCAGAGGGCAGCGAGTGTTGGCTGGCGGTGCAGGTGGCAGCTGGAGTATTTATTTGGGCAGCACCATCAGCGGTATTTAATGAGCTCGGGTGGGTCAGCCTTCCTGTTTGAAAGGAATTCCTAAATGGACTCATGAAAAGTTACTTGTCTCCCTGCCACGGAGACAGCCCCACTGCTGCTCCCTCCTGCGCGTCGGCGCTGAGCAGGAGAGATCTCCCTGCTCCCTCTCTGTGCTCACCTGCCTCCCACACGTGCGTGACACTGCCACTGCTGCCGTGCTGTCACTGCAGCGGCTGCCACTGTCACCGGAGGGTACCTGGCACAGCGGGGAGACAGGGCTGGGCTGGGCATCGTCCACGCGGGTGGCCACAGCTGGGGCAGAGGCTGGTCCTTCCATGGGGTATTCCCAGGATGAAGCCTGGGAGCTGCTGCTCAGTGCTGCCCGCCAGCGAATTCCAGGCAGTGGGAAGCGTGGTGGCGAGGTGGCCCGGGCAGAGGGGCTGATGACAAGTCCGTCATCTTCTGCCACACAAAGCAGCCCAACCGTGCCAAGGGTCCAAGCGTGTCCCTGCAGGGGCGCAGTGCCAGGTCGCAGCCAGGGTGGGAGAGGCAGCCAAGGCACGGCCTTAGGAGCTGTCTCGGGGCTGCACCGGGGCCGGGATCCCAACGGGAAGCCCCGCAGTCGCCAGCCCATTGCCAGGGCTCCCAGCTCCCCGGGGCGTGCGGGGGACAGCGGCGAGAGGCTCAGCTCCGCTGGCAGCTGGCGAGAGGTGGAGGCGTTGCTGTTATGAAAACATGCGAGGGCTGTGTCTGAAAACATTGTGAGGAGCCAGCTCCATAAATAGGCCCTTTATGGCTCTTCCCTGTGCTGAGACAGGCTCTTTCACACATGCTTGGCTCCGGCACGGCGGGTTACGCCGCTAAAACAGCCCCGTGGCGGGTGGTGGAGACTGGGGAGCACCGGCAGACGGGACACGGTGGCACAGAGCCCCCAGCTCAGCCCCAACACCCCCTGAGCAGGGGGTGCTGCTGCTGTGGAACAGCAGCCCGTGTGCCCCGTAGGAGGACAGACACCAGGACAGTGACCTGTGCTGTCATGGGACACGGGCAGCAGCTGCTCTGCTGCCACCACCTCCGCGGGCAGCAGGCCCTGGCGCCGCAGCGCACGGCCACGGTTAATCAATGCATTCATCAGGGAGCTGTCATTAATTGAGCAGCTCCCGTGGCCATGGAGCCCAGTGGTCTGTCTGGTGTCAGGAGCCGCGCCTGCAGCGGCAGCTCTCTGCTGCTCTGGGCCACATCCTTTTAACGCGCTGACGGTTCAGTTTGTGCCCCCTCAGCAAACGTCCCCCGGTGTGGGAGCACTGGTGACTAAAGCAGAGGGTGAACGATTAGTGACTCAGCGCATAATTTTGCTCATTTCGTGCCTTTTTTTAGCGCGGGGCGGACACAGCTCACACAGCAAACCCTCGCCAGGCACCACCACCGCTCCCTCACAGCGTCGCAGCTCCGGGCACCCACCTGGGGCTGGGGATCTTCTGCAGGCAAACTTCTTTTTGATGTGGTTCTGCCATGGAAAACAGGGAGAAGAAGCTGGAAAACACTGCCACGGGCTTTGGCTTGTTCTTCATTCTCCATTTTAATCTTTCCTTTCTGACCTGGGAAAGGGCAAGGGGAGCGCTGCAGCCACGGGAGCTGGGCAGCCCCGGCTGTGCTGCTCATATCGCGCTGGTGCTGCCCCGGCAGCTGCCTTTATCAGGAGCAAAGCACTGAGCTCTTGTCTTGGCGGTAGCTGATGTCTGCAAACACCAGGTGCCGGCTCGGATTAAGCAGCTCTTTGAGCTGGAATTGTGCTGAACACCCAGCGCTGGGACGAACGCTGCCAGAGGAACCTCTGCCCGGACCACCTGCACCAGCCCAAGGACCATGTGAGTGGCTGCATCCTGCAGGCTGGGGACAGCCACAGGGACGTGTCAGCAATTTCCTCTCATCCTTACAGACAGGGCAGCCACAAGTGCAGGAACCCAACATGTGAGAGTAGGTTCAGCCCTAGGTGACTCTGTGTCCAGCAGTGCTGACCTGGCTATCAGTCTGTCTGCACCTCCAGGTGATCTGTGTAGGAGCAGAGAATGAGCTTAGTGTCCTTGGCACCGCCACTGCACCTGCACGGATCCCAGTCCATCCAGGGGGATGAGCTGAGCCACTCACAGGTTCCCCCAAGCCACCTCCTTTGTGCACAGATCTGTGCAACCACACAATCAACACAACCAGTGCCAGCCGCCAGCCACTCCCATCTCCCACGGGGAGCTGCTGCTGATGCTGGCAAATGGTCACCCGGTGTCACCAAACTCTCATGGGGTCAGAGCGACACAGCCCCAAAGCAGTCCCAGGCACTGCAGGGGGGACAGCGAATTGTCACCTCCCTGAAGCAGCTTTGGCTTTGCTTTCTCTTTAATGATTTCCCAGCTGCTTCCCCATTTCAGCCGATAATGGGACTTCACTCTCTATCTGGGTCTGAGAGGCGCTTGCCTTGTTCAGGCTGGAGAAAATCAATTCCCCTCTCACTCAAGTCTTTCCAAGACAGATGAACTGAAGATCGTGCCTGCCTGAGCAAAATATTTATTCAGTCTGGGAACAGATTTACTTTTGAACCTTCTATAAATACAGCTGAGGGCCCCCATTTAATCCCTTACCAGAAGACCTAATTTTATTTGTTTTATGTTTTAAAGAATCCTCCCTTTTCCAACGCCTTGTCAGCAGGTGAAGAAAGGCAGGATTTTTGGCACTCAGCTTGGCAGTGGGCATAGCCAGTGGTGCTGGGCAGCCAGTGCAGGATGGGGCTCGGTGGTGAGAGGGTGAGACCCCTGCAGTGCTGGGTCTGGGTTCTGCAGGGTTTCCTGCTCTCTGTTACTGATTTACACCCATCAAAGCTGTGCTGGAGCCAGGGCAGGCAGGGAGAGGCCAAATCCTCCACAGAGGCGTCTTTGTGACCCTGTCTGCCCTGCCCACATGAGGATCCCTGTGCTGGGGGCAGAATCCCTGTCTCAGCAGGGTCATGCGCGACCCTCTGCAGCCCCCCCAAGACCTGTGACCACCTTCCCACAGACCCACCACCCCCATCTGCATGAGCCCCCTGGGACCAGAGCAGCCACACTTCGCTCCATCCACAGCCAAAACAGGCTCCGCGTGCTGTGTGCTGATTAAGATTTGAAGGGGCAGCTTCGAATGATGTGATGCAGCAGGCACTTCACCACCACCCAGTGCCTCTCCCCATCACCCTCCCCATGGGGTGACACCCTGGGACCACAGCGTCACACCACCCTGACCCTCCAAGGGTCCTGCACCCTGCCCTGCCTGCATTTGCTGTCACTCCACAGCCAGCGGTTCCTCAGCTGGGGCTGCAGAGGGGTTGGGGTTCCCACCACTGGCAGGAGAAGGAAAAGCTCCTTGGGCAGCCAGGAGTGGGTGGGCAGTGGGGAGCTGCTCCCAGGGCACTCAGAGGGGATCCTGCCACCTGCCAGCATCTCACTGTCACACACCACCGTGTTCTTGAGGGTTTGCCCCAGTCCTTGGGAGGAGAAATGTTCCCAAGGACAAACTGAAGAGCTTTCCCAGCACCAAGCAGATGCCAAGATCCAGCAGGTGCTGGAGCTGATTTTCTGCCGCTAGGACCCACCTTGGCACTTCCCTGGGCCAGAGCCCCATGCCCGTGGCAGCAGCACTGGCACCGTGGCAGTGCCAGCAGCAGGCCAGCATTGGAGGTGCAGGGTGTCTGTAAATCCCTTTGACTCATCTGTGCCTAAGCCAGCATCACTCAGCACTCATCCTGCCCCGAGAATCCGGCTCTGCTTTGTGCCTTCCAGTGCTAATGGAGCACAAAAGTCACCACCTCCCTTCACATCTGGCCAGGAAGGCGAGATTCTGGCACGGGTGTGAACGCTGGGGTGCCAGTCCCAGGTCCCTTCCCGAGCTCTGCAGCAGATCCTGGCCAGGAGTGAGCTCCTGCACAGACCCAGGATGGACAGACAGACACCAGTCTGGACAAGGGAATTGCTGTGTTCCCATTTGGCACATCCCCAACCCTTGGAAGACTCTTCCAAAGTCACAGCGCGTTCTACACCACAACCAGCTCACTTATTTGACACATTTATTAAATCGTTATTACACCTGTTGGCTAATTACCTCCTCTGGAAACCGGAGGGGACATAAATTTGACATTGACCTGTGCAAACCTGCAGCCCTACAGATGTTGGCTGGGTCAGGGGGGCTCAGTAGGGCTTGGGAGAAGTGGGGGACTGGGAACACGGCTCTGTGGAAGTGTGTCCCCTCCTTGCCCCACCGGCCCACTGCTGCTGCCCCATGCCCCAGCAAGATGGGGAGTGGGGAGCCCAGGAGTGGTGGTGAACCCCCTGCATCACACGCCTGGGGTGCCAGCACTGCCCTTCCTGCACCCTCCGCCTTCCTGAGTGCAGATTAATCTGGGAGAGCTTTAATCCGCTAAAGCCCTTTCGTAACAGCCCTCAAAAATAAGCCTGGAGAGTTCCTAATACTTCTTGAAAATTTGGAGTTGGGATATTTATAGGCTCTGGCCTTGCGTGAGACGAAATGCACCCAGCACTGGGCAGGAGGGCTCTGAGGTGGAGGAACCTGCTCTGGGGGGCACCCAGTGCCTGATCTCAGCTCTCACCCCCCAGCCCCAGCAGCCGCTCTGTGCCACTCCCAGTCTCCTGCTGGCTCCGTAACAAGCTTCTCTTGTTTGGGATTTTTATGGGGTTTTTTTTCCTATAAGCATTTCAGGCTCCTCAGAAGAGCCTCCAGCCCAGTGCACAGACCAGCTCTGTGCCTCCAACCCTTCAAACGAATGCAGAGCAGCAGCGCTTCCGACCAAAACAAACAGCGGTGACGCCGCGTCCCCCGGGCGCGTGGCCGAGGAGGGCGAGGGCAGCAAATCACACACAGTGACAGAGAAAGTTCAGAAAAAAATCAACCCCCCAAAAATATGCCAGAGATTACCCACATCCACAAAAAACAGGAGGGTAGGGTCCTGCTCTGCTGGTTTCCAGTCACCACCACCGGTGGCCATTGGCATCTCTGCCACGTCGGCCCTGGTCCTGGCAGGGTCCAGCGAGCCTCTGGACATCCAGGGCAGCATCAAGGGCCAAGTCATTGGTCCCACGCCTCTCCTGCTCCAACAGATAAAGGGAAAAATATCCTCCAAAAAGCTCCTGGCCCTTTGCCACGTGGTTTCACAAAGATGTGACCTGCTGTCCCCGAGCTAGTGGCTGAAGAATTCTCCCAGTTACAAGGCAGCAGGGCTCTCAGAGAACTGGGAGGTGATAGGAGGGCAAGAACCCCCTCTGATCTTACACAGGCAAAACCCACCCCACATTCAACAGCTCATTTGTCCCCTGATGCTGAGCAAGAGCCAGTGGGCAGACATCAGAAGCAGGAATACTCAAACTGGAGATGGAGTGCTGGCCACACCCAGTGGCAGCAGCCTGATTCCCACCAGAGAGGCTCCAGCTCGTCCCCTGACAAGGCAGAGGAGTGGGCAGAGCTGGCACAGAGCTGCCAGGATCAAACCTGTCACCAAAGGAACCCAGCACCTCAGCACAGGAAGCAGCAGGGATGCCCAGTCCCCTCAGCTGAGCCCAGCCGCTGCTGCCTGACCAAGGTCCAGCAGCTGGAGCAGCTCCTGACTCCAGGCAGACACAGGCAGGGATTAAGGCTTCACCTCAAAATGTTTCCTTTGCAATTTCCCAGTGATCTTTCTTATCAACTAATTAAAAAATCTCCATAATTAGGCCAGGGAAAATCACGACTCGGGAACGTTCCCATTTCAAAGCAGCACAGATCTGTTCGGTATCAAGGGCTCGGAGCCCTCGCCAGAGCCAGGTTCCCCCAGAACCCTCCCCACGACCAGGACTCAGCCTGGACCCACCCCTGCAGGGCCCCACAGCCCCAAGCCCACCACCAGCCCCTCTCCCCTCCCTGGCACCCAGCTGGGAATTCATCCCGGGGAAAAGGCTGTTTATATTGCAGGGGGAAAAGTGATGGGTTTCATAAAAAAAACAACCATAAAGGGCCCTCTGACAGCGAGGGATTCTCTGTGCCTCCAGCCCCTGTGAAGTCAGGAGCGCTTGGGGAAGCACCCACTCTGCCCCACAGCCAGGCTGGGCACACTGGCATCCTGATGCCTCTGAAATACCAACACCTGCATCCAGGGGAGCACCAGGAAAGCTCCCACGGGACCTGGGGCACCCCGTGCCTGCAGAGTGGCTCATGGCTTCTTAAATCTGCAGGTTTTCTTCGATGACTGGCAAGTAAATTGTTGTAGTTCTAACAGAAATGGAGCAGTTGTTACAGTGCAGCTGCAGCCTGGGTTTCCTTGAGAGCACAGACATAATTCCTGACAGGGGCTTTCTGACACAGAAATTATGGCGCTATTTTGGAGGCAATCTCAGAATATCATACTAAGAAACAGCCTTTGTACATCACAATATCGTTGCTAAATTGACAAATAGACCCTCATGGGCTTCATTATTCTGCTCCGGGTGCACATTTTTGCATTTTTATCATCCCTAGAAATGATTAAAGAGCTGCAGAACTGAGGGTTCTGGCTTTGGAAAACTCAAACTCCAGTCCTGATCAAGCTGAGGATCAGGAGAAGCAGTTGGAAGGGCTGCAGGGCTCGGAAAGGCAATCTTTGCCCCTATGATGTATAAATCTGGCACGTTTTGGGGACTGTCCTGTGCTTCCACGACAGGTTTGCTTTCAGCCCTGGAAACTCACCAGTGTAAAGCAACGTGACTGACATATCCAGTGCTGGATTGGGAACATCCATGCAAAGGCCCTTGTTCAGTCAATAGCAGACTTGTGTCGGGCACTTGTAGAAATACATCGATCTCCCCAGAAACATTAGATAAAAGCCAAACAAGAGGAAAGTCTCCAGAAAAGCAACAAATAAGAGCCCAAAGACCAGGGTTCCTTTACCAATGTCTGAGGATGCTCGAGGAGTATTTTTGGGTTGGAAGGGCTGTGGATGGCCACAGCCAGGTGAGCTCCCGGTGCCGCTCTCCTGGAGCCACAGCATCGCTTCAGGATCCTCACAGTCCTGCCAGCCCACAGGGATGAACAGCAGGAGGTGCAGGCAGAATGAGCTGGGGCAGCTCTGCCCTGTCCCTGTCCTCATTAGCACATTGACAGGAGTCTTGTCCCAGGACAGCTGGGAACGCCAGGCAGAACACCAGACCCCGTAAAGAGTGCAGAGAACATCAGCCAGGCAGGGGGGGAGAGATGGGATGGGATGGGATGGGATGGGATGGGATGGGATGGGATGGGATGGGATGGGATGGGACGGGATGGGACGGGATGGGATGGCTGCTCCGAGCCCACCAGCAGTGCACACTCCAGCAGGACGGCACCTCCTCACCCGAGCAGCCAGGCCCCCAACCCTCACCTACAGCGGCCAGGACATGCAGCCCTCCACAGTCCAGCAATGGGCACAAAGCCCTGAGACCAGTGAGCCATCAGAAATATTTCCTACTCTTGGGACTATTAAACCAATCTCCCAATTTCTCCACACAGAGGCTGCTGCTCTGTCAGAGTTGGGCACAGCGCTCAGGCAGTGAGAGCAGCCACTCTGGAGCCCCAGCCAAGCTCGGTGCGAGCTCAGGGATGCGATGCGAGCTCAGGGATGCGATGCGAGCTCAGGGATGCTCGGTACAAGACTCACAGCTGGAAGTCACAGCCTGGCCTGACGTCACAGCCCTGCTAACGCAGAGCCTGGCTCTGTGCACTCACACACGGAGCCACAGCCAGGGTCACACCAGCCTTTTTTCCCCAACGCACGTGGCAGATTATGGAACAAGCAGGAAATCCACAGCACACGGTGTCATCGCCCCGCCCTGAACCCTGCATATGGCACGAGAGTTTCTGGTCGGCAGAATCACCGAGGGACCGGCACGGCTCCTCCATCCCCACGGAACCATTCCAGCCAAGTGACAAACATCATTCAGCAAAGCCGCTGGGCTGGATGCTCCGTCGGAAAACACCTGCAGTCACTTAAAAGGAAAAAAGTCGGTGGTGGTGGATTTGGAAGGAGCTCCCAGCCAGGCTGGCAGCCGGGACAGAGCCTCGTTTATCCGCGGGCTGTCGCACAGGGTGGCGCTGCCCATTGATGCTATTTTCAGGCTCCGTGCCCCACATGCAGACACAGCAGCTCACACAAACACTTCCACTCCCCACCCAGACACCCCAGGTAACAAGGGGGTGAAGCCGATGTGTGCACAGCGCTGAGCAGGGCAGGGCCAGCTCCGGCCTCACATTTTCACCCAAAATTGCTCCCTGTGGGGCAGAGGTGGTGCCATACTCCCTGGGACCCACAGACACATCCAGCCCTCTCAGGGGCAGCTCCAGCAGCAAGGTACCACTGGTGAATCAACCTGGAAGCCCCCTAGAGCCTCCAGGAGTGCGATGCCAGGCTCTGGACCCCTCACCTTCACACAGAATCGTCTCCTCTATTTAAGCAACACTTTCAAATTTTGCTCTGAAAATAAATCGCAGCCACTTGTGCCAAGACGTTGTTTTCCCACACGCCCATCCCGCAGGATCGGCGCTCACCGCCCTGCCAAAGGCAGGCACAGGCTCGTCCCTGTGCCGGGATCCGTGAGGTTCGCTCTGGGGCACAGCAAGCCCCAGCCCTGCCCACCCCGATGCAAACTCCTTAAAAGCTCCCACCACAACTCGCTGCTGCTCCAAGTTACAGCAAAGTCTATTGATAACAGCCAGGGGAGAGCAGTCTGTCTGCTGAGTGGGGATCCTGCTTCTGCCTTCGCGTTTCTGGGCCAGGGGATCCCGCTGGTCCTACCCGGAGACACGGCCAACAGAAAGCGCTTTTGTGCAGCCCAGTGAAGGTCCTTTTCCGTCAGAGCCAAGTGTCCCTGCGGGGGCAGCCGGAGCCTCGGCTCCCTTCCCAACACAGCTCTCCATGCCCCGATCCCAGCACGGACTCAGGCAGCTCCAGGCACCCTGCGAACGCGCCAGGGGACACGCAGGGTGTGCTGTGCCCGCCACCAGCACAGCCGGGCCCAGAGGGGCCCAGGGACCGCTCCACCGCCCCCTGCCCCGGCCGGGCCGCACACCCCGACACCGGGGCACCGCCACCCGCGCCCCGGTGCTGCCGCAGATCCCAGTCCGGCGCACACCCGCGGGGGTCCCACGCCGTGCACCCCACACCGGGGACGAGCCGGGGTCACCGGCACCCAGCGGGTCCCGCTCGCCGTGGGAACCTGAGCCCCGCGCCGGACAGGGGCTGCGCCGGGGCCTCGCTAAAGTTCCGCTCAAGAAGTTTCCCTCCTGCCCTGACCCCTCCGGGTGGTCAGTGGGGCCGGGGTCCCGCCGCTCCTGC
>VZTJ01003624.1:213703-235134 GCA_013397795.1 Orthonyx spaldingii
GTTCCCCGGGCCCCTCCAGCGCATCCCCCCCACCCCTCCCACAACTTTCCTACGCCTGCAACTCCCCGTGCCCGCAGCCCAGCCCCGGGGCCGCCGGTACCGGCAGCCCGGCCGCCCCCGGCCGCCCTACCTGCCCAGCCGCCCGGCTCCGCCGCCGTTTGCAGCATCCTCCCACCGGCCTCTCGCTCCCGGCCGTGCGAGCGCGCTCTCGGAGAAGGAGGAGGAGGAGGAGGAGAAGGAGGAAGAGGAGGAGGAGGAAGGGGGGGATGAAGGCAGCGCGCGCGCCGCCGCGGTCCAGCCCCCCCTCGGCGCCGCACGGAGTGGGAGGGGGAACCGCGGCGGCGCATCCCGGTGCTGCATCCCGCAGCTGCATCCCGCGGCGGCGCCGGGGGCTCGGGGACATCCTCGGGCACGGCTGTCCCGGTTTGGGGACACAGGGGCTCCCCGGGCTCTGTCCAGGGGGATTGGGGGGGTCGGGAAGGGGTTTGGGTGGGCACGCAAAGCAGGGTGACACAGCGGGGCTGCGGGGAGGGCGCTTGGATTTCAGGGTACTGAGATGCCCTGTGCGAGCAGCGCCCCAGAGAACGGCGGGTCAGGCGTCAGAGCCGCCAGGACGAGGGTGCCCAGTCCCGCATCCTGAGCGGCAGCAGCCAGCCCGGCTCTGCAGGGAGGTGGCATCGCCGGGGGCTGCGGTTATTTGCCGCTGGCAAAGCCCCTGGTGCCACCCAGGCCCAGCAGGGAGGGACAAGACCTTGGCCGTGCCCGGGCAGCCCGGCTGCTCCGGGAGGGTGAACCGGGACCAGGGGCGGGATGGAGGGAGGGGGCCTGCAGGGAGATGCTGTTTGCTCCTCAGCCGTCGCAGCTGGAGCACGCGGTGCCGCCAGGCAAAGGCTCCTCTGCTCCCCTGCTCCTGCCTTGTGCTAAGATCAACAATTTTAAGTGCAAAAGTCTGCGCTGGCCTGTCACTGTCATCATTGTTAATATTTTAGCAGCTCCCAGAACCTTTCAGCGGGGCCACACAGTGCTGACACAGGAGAGGAGATATAAAAGCGTCCTGCTGCCTGCCCCAAGGAATACGCTGTCTAGACGCGTTATATAATCACATTTTGCCCTCCGCCAGGACACTTCGCAGAGGATCTCAAAGCACTTCCCAAAACTGCTAATTGAGCTTTGGAGCCCGGCTGGGAGGGAACTGCTCTGGCCGAGAGCCCTCTCCTGTGGAGCAGGCACCCAGGGGCTCCTGTCTCCCGGAGCACTTACCTGCTCACTGCTTTGCCTCCACTAAAATGTGGAATTGATGCCAAGAGATAGGGGTGGGGTTGGCCCCGTGCTGTCGCTGGCAGGGGCTGGAGGCTGCTCCAAACCCCTCCAAGCCCACAGGTGCCAGGGAGGGGGAATTCAGGAGCAGGGAGTCCCAGTCTGAGCTACTTCTGGGTCTGTAGATCCTGGAACACAAGCAGGTGGCCCAGCAGCAGCAGATCCCACCTGTCCACACCAGGAGTCCCTTTCCCTGCTGCTGTCAGGGTCAGGGCCCCAGGAGCAGCAGTGCAGCACCACTGAGCCTCAGCCTGGCTCATCGTAAATCACTTTGGGTTCTCAGAACCCTTTTGCCAAAGCTCAGTGCATTTGTTTGCTGTGCCATCTGATTTTCACGATGTAGGATGTTTGGTCTTTTTCCCTTCCTATAAATAATTACAGGCACTCTAATGGATCTCAAACTTTACAGTACCTTGGCTGTCAGGAGCCTGATGATGATGGTAGAGCCTTCTTCCCCAGGGAGCAGAGACTGGGCTGGGGATCCTCCACACTTTTTTCATTTACTTTAACCCTTTCAGCCTCATCCTGCCTCCACCTCAGTGCAGGGAAGGGACTGTACTCCCCTTCCAGGCACGGGGATCAGAAAGTGCAGAGATGAGGCCTCTTACCTGACCCACAGCTCCCAGCATTCCAGCACTGGGGGGCTTGGATGCTTTTCTTCCCCTCCATGGGAACTCTGGCTTCCCTCTCCCAAGAGCAGACCTTCTCATTTCTTCTCCCTGAGATACTGCTTGTGTCAAGGCCACGGTCACCCTCGAACATTTTGGTTTGCTGCAGATATCTCCGAAGCTGAAGACAAAACTCTAAGCAAAGAGAAGGTCGGCTCCAGCTGAGCGCCCTGAAGTGCCAGGGGACAGAGCAGCAGAGGGCACAGCATGTCCAGCCCCTCCATCACACTGTGGTTGCTCACAGAATTTCTCCCAACTCTGTGCTCAGTTCTGTACAGCAACTTTGTGCTCTCAAAGGAGCAGAAATGAGCCTAAGAGGAAACAGGAATGGGCACTGCCATTAGGGAGTGGGCACTGCCAGGAAGGAATGGGCACTCTCAGGGCAATGCTTCCTCTTTCTTCATGTTTCTGGAGCTCAGCAGCTCTGCTTTCAGTAAACAGGGAGTTTTACAATCACACCAGTGCTCTACATCCTCTGGCAGCTCTGACATCCCCCCACACAGGGAGGTGCTGGCACTGCCCAGGAACACAGTGGTGGCACCTCGCCAGCGAGACAGGTGATGGGTAGGGCTGACGAGCTGTCCCAGACGTGACGCTCTGGAGACATTGCCAATCCCAAATGTGGAACCACAGGATTCCAGGCAAGGAGAATCCCTCCTACAGCATCCACTGAGGTCCCACAACTCCAGCTGGCCGCAGTGCCCAGCTGTCCAGGTCCAGTGAGAGCTGTCCACCTCCTTCCTTGGCACCGCATGGCAGGGACCAGCACAGGCAGAACTCAGTCTTCGGGGTATGGAGGGCCGTGGAAGACAGGTGGGCAGAGGAGGGGCTGTGCTCAGGGGCCGAGCCAGGGTCCCACAGCCAGGGGAGGTCAGTGTGGGGTGGTTCAGGCCCAGCACCACTTTCCAGGAAGGCTCTCTGGCTCCTGGGCTGCCGTGCTGAGCTGTGCCAAGCTGCTCCGGCAGCTGCCGTGGCCGTTCAGCAGCTGTTGAGCTGTAATTGCTCATTGAGTCATAATTTATTTTTTTTTTTCCCAGTGAAAGCAGCACTGTCAGGGAATTAAAATCTTTTCAAAAGCCCATAAAGATTTCATAAACGTTTCAGAGCCAGAGCAGGGTGGGTTTAGCGCCTTCACAGCCAGGACCCAGGGCAGGCGATGAGGAGATCAGCAGTGGAACACTCGACAGCCGTAACTGGTTAAAGGAACAACAGTACCGGGCAGCAGCAGCCCAGGGGGAGCTGAGTGAGGCTGCACTGCCCCTGCTCGCAGCCTGCACGGGGCAGGACCATCCCCAGATCATAGCCTGGGTGTAAAGGCCCAGCTGGGCTCCAGGTGGTTCAATTCACCTTGATCCCCATGACACGCTGCTCACAGGGGTTGTGGGATGCTGGGGTGAGGCAGGGCAGTACCTGCAGGCTCCAGGAGTGCAAAAAGCTGACTTGGGGTGAGTGCAGCTGCACCAGCCCCAGCAACAGCAGCTCTTGGCTCTCACCTGTCCCTGGTCAGCTCCGTCAGCAGTGACCCAGCTCTGGCCAGCTGGGGAGATCAGCCCCACAGCCAGCGTGGGCGAGGGGCACTGACCCCGCAAACACCCAGGTTTGAATTCAGACCTCAAAGGCAAAGGTTTGTGCTCTGGCAGAGTTGATGTACACGTGGCACAGGGTTTTCCATCACTGCAGCCCTTTCCACAGGAGCAGGTGTTTGCAGGTGACGGAGGCACCGCGTTCCTGCCCCTGCACCATCCCAGGCACCTGCTATTTTTAGTGTGAGCACGGAGCTGCCTTTGATGGTCCCTCTGTGAGCTCTGTAAAATATCTGGGCCAGGCACATGCAGCTTCCACAGCCCCACTCTGCCAGAACGCGCTTCCCAAGGCAGGACTTGGGGATGCTGGATGGACCCAGCCTCCAGGCCAGCAGGGACCCCCGTGCCTTGGGGGATTTAATGGGGGGCAGCCGTGCCCCCACAGCCCAACAGAGCTGTCAGGGAATGTCAGGAATCAGATTTGCACCCCAAGATCTGCACAGCCACATCATCCAACACCAGCAGGGAGATGTTAACCTTAAACCTAAGCCCAACCCATGGGCACTGCAGGCAGGACGGCCCCATTCTCACACTGGGGTGCAGAAACAAGAGCACAAGTGGGTCAGAGCTGAGCTGAGCACCCATTTGGGCACCCATGGGTGCAGGAACCCCCTCACTGCTGCGGGGGTGATAGAGGGACCCCCAGCACCAGCTCCTGGAACCTGCTGGCCCCAGCACCTCTCACCAGCATTGGGCATCACTTCGAGAGGCACCAATAACTCATTGTTAGGGTGGAGGCTGCTGCTTTTTTATGGCCATTGTTATTTCCTTCCTATTGTAAGTTTTAATTAATTTCTATGGAAGGCCAATAACTGCTCCCTCTGCGTAATTGCAGGGAGTAAATTTTATTATATAGGAAAGTGGTTTTAATTTTTAATAGACTTATTTTTAAGGAAGAGCAACACTTTGAAGGGATCTGTGAGCCCCAGTAACATTATCAAAGGGGAGAAGAGGAACAAAGATGGGTTTATTACCTGCTCCCCATAAAACCATTATTTTAGGGGAGCTTTGTGCTTCCTCCTAATGAGAGATGAAATGCACCAGCTTCATTTGCTGTAGGAGGAAAATTAAAATGAAACTGATAAGAGCCCAGTCTCTAGCTCCTGACTTACCTCCCAATTATAAATGAAAGCTCACAGGCATTCCAGAGATGGGGCTTGATGTCTACATTAATTATAAATAAATTATCTACACTTAATGTTTAAATGAAATTTCAGATAAAGCTTTATATTTAGAAAAGCGTTGCATCAGTGCATAAATATTTATGCAAGGAGTCTGGGTGAACTGCGGCTGCTTCAGCGTGACGTGGGAGCAGAGCTGAAGCAGGGAGCCTTGGCTGGGCACTTGGAGGAAGTGTCACTGAGCCCACCAGAGCCAGAAGGAGAACAGGACAGGTCCTAAACTTGAGTCACCAGGGGTGTTTGAATAGAGGAGGTGATGGGACACTCTGGGCCCATGTCAGCCTGACATTGTCAGAGCAGCAGCACACGCTGCCCATGGCCAGGGAGGCTGGTGACAGTGACAATCCCCCACACTCCCAGCTTTCTCCAGCCCTCTAAACCCTGTGGCAATGTCCCACGGGACCCCTGAGGCAAGTGGTGCCAGGGCTGGGGTGAGCTGGTCAGCCAGAGTGGGAGAGGAGAAATCTGCCAGGCCCCAGCTGAAAGCTGTGTGGAAAAACAGTAAGGGAGGATGAATAAAATTAATTGAAATTGTTCAGCCCCAATCGCTTGTGAAGGAGTCCAGATGAGGTCCAGGCAGGGTCCAGCATCCTGAGCAGCCACTGCTGAGGTGGGACATCATCCCTAAGAACACAGGGAGCTGCCTTTGCCACACTCCTGGCCAGCCCTGGGATCTGCTTCATGCCATCAAAATCTGGGATGCGGCAGCTTTCCAGGGCCATGAATGCATTTGTCTGATTTCTTTCTGATGCCTGAGACAGAGCATCCCTGTCAGGAAGAACATCCCTGTCAGAGTGAACATCCCGACCAGGACAGAGCATCCCATCCAGGGAGAACATCCCAGCCAGGAGGAACATCCCAGCCAAGGAGAACATCCCAGCCAGGGGGAACATCCCAGCAAGGGAGAACATCCCAGCCAGGAGAAACATCCCAGTCAGGGATAACACCCCAGCCAGGGAGAACATCCCATCCAGGGAGAACATCCCAGCCAGGGGGAACATCCCAGCAAGGGAGAACATCCCAGCCAGGAGAAACATCCCAGTCAGGGATAACACCCCAGCCAGGGAGAACATCCCATCCAGGGAGAACATCCCAGCCAGGGAGAACATCCCAGCCAGGAGGAACATCCCAGCAAAGGAGAACATCCCAGCCAGGGGGAACATCCCAGCAAGGGAGAACATCCCAGCCAGGAGAAACATCCCAGTCAGGGATAACACCCCAGCCAGGNTCCCAGCCAGGGAGAACACCCCAGCCAGGAGGAACATCCCAGCCAGGGGGAACATCCCAGCCAGAGAGAACATCCCAGACAAGGAGAACATCCCAGCCAAGGAGAACATCCCAGCCAGGGAGAACATCCTGGCCAGGTGCACACATGACCCACCAGCAAGGGCTGAGCAGGCAGAGCCGGGCACAGTTGGCCCAGGAATTTTAGCAGGGTCACCTTTGGTATCGCAGCGCTGCACAGTCCTCCTTCTGCAATGGGAGCAGTATCTCATTTCTTCCTCAATTAGCTCCTGATTATCAGTGTCCCAGGGCCCCTTTCCAGTCTCTGTTTAATGCACCATTAATAATTCATTTCTCAGATAGCAGGAACGCAGCGCGAGGTTGGGGCTTTGTGACTAATAAGTACCAGAGCAACTCTCATCTCCAAGGGACAAATGAAGGCAACAAAAATAAAGTGGAAGAATCAAAGATAATATGTTTTGTGGCCTTTAATCAAACACTGCATAAGGGGTTTGATTACTCAGGTGAAGAACACACAACACTCTGGGCTCCCATGCCTCGCCAGCATCATCCTCATTCCACTGCTTTCCCTGGCACCTCGAGTTAAGACTGGCCAGCACTGCCCTGTTCCCAGCACTGGGGAGTTTGGGTACAAACTAGATCTTTCCTCAAGCTGGAAAATCCCAGGAGCAGATTTCCCGGTGCCCAGCAGAGGCAGCGCAGTCGCTGAGGAGCCGCACGCACGCTGGCAGCTGCACATTAAGTGTGACGGGTTTCTGACAGATCCAATTATAAAGCCAGGTCTCAGCAGAATTGCAGCCCTAAGATTTAGTGCATGAAATTTTGTTTGGGAATTTTCGGATATTGCAGCTTGTGCCAGGGGTGCCCACAGGCCCCAGACTGTGCCAGCACCTGCCAGCTGTCCCTGGGTCTCACCCCACTCTGCTGCGTCCCCTCCCTGCCACATCCTGCCAGTGCCCAGCCCCAACAGAGTCACCTAAAAACTGCAAGAAGGAGAGTGGCCACCCCCAGCAGCGCCGAGGAAGGGGGGACCTGCATCCCCCCTGCTCTTCTGCCCCATGGAGACGTGCCCTGGCCTGGGGAGTGTCCCTGCCCCTGTCCCTGCCCCTGCACAGTGGCTGGGATCACGCACAGGCTACGGGCTGTGAATCACTCGACTCCCAGTAGCTGAGAATCTGCCCGGGCCTTTCCACACAGCCCCGGGATGGTATTTTTAGCCCTTTCCTAGAAAAACAAGGTGGGCACATGTGATGGGCCTGTTCTCGGCTGACCAGGGACTTGGCTGCCCTGGGAATGCTCCTCAGAGGAAAGCAGCCAAGAAAGCTCCAGGGGCTGAAAGATCTGAGCCAGTGAGGACACAGGGATGTGAGTCCAGCTGCTCCCACGGTGCTTGGGTCCGAAGAGACGTCAAGTCTGTGCCAGACACAGGGCTGCTGTGGCCCAGCCACTGCTGCACGAGCTTGTTCCATCAAAACCAGGGATTAGGGGGTTGGTTTTACTTTTTCTAAGTGGCTGAGAGCACAGGGCTGTGCCCCGCTGCCGACAGGGGACCCTGGGATCACAGGTGGGCAGGAAGCTTGGGATGAAAGCTGACAGCCTGCAGCACTGCCTCCATCGGATCAGACCAGAGCTGCATCACCATCCCCTGGCTCGGGAACCCGGGAGCTGTTGGGAAAACAGATTTGCCTTTACATCCGCGAGGCTGTTCCGTCCTCTGCCATCCACAGCTGAGCCCAGGCTGGCAGGAGCAGACAGAAGGACGGCGCCGGGGGGCTCGGTGATTGTGGGGGGCTGAAGTCTCCCCAGTTGTGGCTTTTGTGCCCTCCTGGGGACACCCAACAAAGAGCTGCAGCCCCTTCCCCAAGCCCAGATGGCTCCTGTGCACTGGCACCTCACAGCACAGGTTTCAGCAGGTACCCGAGTGCCACCCAGCAGGGACAGCTCCCTGATTCCCCCGGGGTGAGCAGCCCCTGGTCTTGACATCCTCACCCCAGTGCTCCCGCAGTGCCCTGGGCACGTCCCTGGCCGTGCCACCGCCTCGGATGGCATCGCCCGCCGCGTGCCGGGGGAGCTGTTCTAACCTAAGCAGAATAAACCTGCAGTGATTGTATTTCCTGCCTCCCGCTCGGGGCGCAAGGGAAATTGTTTGATGCTAATCCCCTTGTTTAATCCAGCAGCATCCTGACATGCGAACAGTCGGGATTAACTCCCGGCGGGAATCGTGCGACACGCGGCCGTCGGGCTTGGTCGCGGGGCTGGCAGAGCCCGGCAGGACAGGGACGCCCCCGCACTCTAAAACTCCCAGCAGTGGAGAAGAGGGGATGCAGGAACAAAATGGGGAGAGGGCTTCTGGTTTTCGGTATCGAATTCCTCCACACTGGAATTTCCCCTGCTACAGAGAAGGAAGCTCCAGCTGTCCCGGGAAAGGTCACCTCGGGGTCTGATGGGCTCTGGAAGAGACACTGTGCAACAGCCAGATTTTCAGATGTGCCTGGGAAGCAAAATTCAGTCCCCATCCCCCTCCCTCAGGATGCCACCGCGCTCCTGCTGCTCATCCTGCTGCTGCCTGAGCCAGAGCCACGAAGCAGGATGGAGACTCCCTCGGGGCAGGACCCCCAGCCCCAGACATCACTTTAATAAAGGCGCCTGGGGTCCTGCTTCAGCTGCTCTGAGCCCTCCTTGCTGCAGACCTGCCCCGGATTTCAAATTTCAATTTGCCTGACTTTATCTTTCAGCCCCAGTTCTCATTATTCCTCTCTCTGCCAAGTTAAAGAGCCCTTTAATACCCAGCAGTTTTCTCCCCAGGAAGATACCGGCATGCTGTAATCAAGTCACATCTCAGGCTCCTTCCTGATAAGTCAAACAGGCTGAGCACAAAGTCCCACTAAACACCAGCCTGGGGAAAGGGCTGACCCGAGGCGCTGCCAGGTGGAGGAGCCGGAGGTTTTCCAGCTGGTGCCTTGCGAAGGGAATCGGTGCTTTCTGACGCACTGATGACAAATGAAATGAGCTGTGGAAAATAAATCAGGGCTGCATTGCCCTGACTCTGTGAGCGCTCCCGGCTGCTGGGGGGTGCTGGGGTAGGAGGGCACAGGGGTTCCTGGGGCTGTGCCCATCCTGTGGGCCAGGGGCAAACCCCTTCACGGTGCTTCTGCCAGCAGAACTTGCTGCAGCAGCTGTTTGCTGCGGGGCTGATGGTGCCCATCTCTGCTGACAGGCAGCGAGTCATGCTGGCCAGAACAGGAGTGCTTTGGGGAGCTGAGATAACCAAAGGTGCTTCGAGCCACAGATTTCTTCCAGCCCGGGGATTTGGGCACGGGAGGCAAGCTCTGAAGGACGCCAGTCCTGAAGGAGGCTGGCTCAGAAGGATGCGGGCTCAGAAGGATGCCAGCCCGCCCTGAAGGACACCGGCCAAGGTCGCAGCACCGCTCTCTGCAGCTCAGCTGCTCCCTGCCGCCAGCCCCAAGGTGACCGAGCCCCTGGGAAGGAGAAGTCAGATGCAGCTGACGTTAAAGCAGGGACGCAGAGGGGAGAACGAGCAGAGGCTGGATACAGACCCACTTGCAAATCCCACACAATGCTGTCCTGGCCCTGTGGATCCCGTGAAGTCAGCTGCACCCCCTCGAAAAGGGGCAAGTTTTGTTACAGAAATTCTGGTTTGGGGCACCCAAGCAGGCAGCCAGATCTACCAGGGCTGGTGAGAGCTTGCACCACCCAGTGCTGTGGGCACCCACTGGGCCAACTCACAACCTGAATTCTCCAAGCACAAATCAGGGCAATTTGAGCTGAGCAAAGTGATCTGGGGTCCCTGCGGGCGGGATCCTGCCTAGGGAGCGGGAGGAGAGGCCATCCCAGCCCACAAGGAGCTACAAATAACTCAAATGGCCTCATTACCCAGTTTCTGATGAACAGGAGTTTGGTTTCCCCGGGGCCATCTCCACCTGAACGCGGGCTATGTGTGCCTGACACTGCGGGAGCCTCTGGTACCAAAGTCAGGCAGGAGCGGGACTCTGGTCCCCTGCACATGTCCTTGCCCTTGTGCAGCTCCCCTCCACCCGCGGAGCCACCCGCGACCTGCCGAGCATCCGCTCAGCACCAACACGTGTGGCAGGATCCCGCGGGGAAGGGACACGCGTGGAACTGCAGGTGCGAGCGCTGCAGCCCCCCCGCCGGAGCTTCCCCGGGTTCCCCGAACATCACCCGGTTCCCCGGGCATGCCCCAGTCCCGCCGGATCGTTCCCCGGTTCCCCGAGCATTCCCCGGTTCCCCGGGCATGCCCCGGTCCCGCCGAATCGTTCCCCGGTTCCCCGGGCATCCCCCGTTCCCGGCAGAGCATCCGCCGGTTCCCCGAACATTCCCTGGTTCCGAGGTTATCCCCGCTCCCGCCGGATCATTCCCCGGTTCCCCGAACATTCCCCGGTTCCCCGGTTATCCCCCGTTCCCGCGGGATCTTCCCGCGGTTTCCCGGTTATCCCCAGCCCGGCCCGGGGCTCTCTCTAGCGGCGGACGGCGGCACAGCACGGGCGGACGCGCGGTCCGGGGCTGCGCACCCGGTACCGAACCCCCGCCCCGAAGCCGGCCCGGCCCCGGTCCCGGTCCCGGTCCCGAGTCCTGCCGCAAGCCCCGCGGGTCCCCGCGGCTCGGACGCAAAACTTCCCAGGGCGCTCCCAGGTGAGACCCAGGGGATGCCCGGAGCCCCGCTAGGACCTCTGGAGCTGCCCCAGAGGAGTTTAGGCTCGTTCTGGACCTCGGGAAGGTTCGGTCACGGGTGGGTGGGTCACACGGGTGGCTCAGGCCACTGTCTGTGGGTGGGGTAGGGCAGGGGCAGCCTCACAGACCCCTGGAGATCCCCGTTCTGCTGGCACAGCACACAGCGGGGTCTGCCTCTGGTGCAATGTCCCCTCCTGTACCCAACCAGCTCTCACCACGAGTGACACAGCCACCCTGCCCCTTCAGTCTCTTTTAATGGAGACCCACTGAATTCACAAATCAGAGTGGAGAAGTGCTGGCCTATGTCCTGGGCCCACAGAAACAGATGGTTCTCCTGGCAGGGTTGCAGAGGGGAAGGCAGCAGCATGGGGAGCAAGGAAGGGTTTGGGTGGTTTTCGATTCCAGCATCTCCTTCTTTCACTTTGTGGGCACAGCAAAGCTCCTTCAGCAGCCACAGGGTCCAGCGAGGAAGAGAGGAGTGAGCCACAGCTCTCTGTCCAAGGGTCAAGGAAGCCTCCCCTTTTCATATGAGACCCTGAAAGTGCTCTGTGAACAGTCCTCTTTTGAGCAGAGCCTGTGCTAGAAGGACAGGCCGAGGGTGTCAGAGCAGTACTCCAGGTAGTCAAAGGGCTTGATGGGGAATGTCACAGCGCTCCACTTCTTGTACCTCCTCTTCTCTGCTGGTGTCTTCACCACGAAGTTTTTGATGCAGAGGATAGGCAGCTTCACCTGCCGGTACAGCATCTCCATCCCCCAGTCCTGTGTGGCAGGGAGGGGACACTCACACAAGGCACACAGGGATGGGGCAGTTCCTTGCTCCCTGCCTCCTTTGGCGGCAGCCACGTCCCACAGCACACACATGACACAGGTATGTGCAGCTGTGAGCTGGGGCACAAGGCACAGCCCTTCCTGTCCCTCCAGCTCTGACTGGGCTGCAGGCACGGGGGAATTGTGGTGCTCACCTGGCTGCAGGCTTTGCAGGCGATACGGCAGCCAGGCTCCCAGTCCTTGAAAGTCCGCGGGAACTGTATTTTCCCAGAGGAAACTCTGTAACACGACCTGGAAGGAAGGGGCCACCAAACAGTAAGCGTGACAGTCCAGGGGACACAAACAGGACGGCACAAGTTCTCCTGTAGTCAAAGTTCCTGCAACCTCCCTGTGCCAAGGTCCCTGAGAAAGAGCTGGCAGCAGGCTGGTGCTGCTTTTGCCTGCTCAGCCCTGCCCATGTGAGACTCCTACCTGAAGCTGGGGTTGACGTTGACGTGGTGCATGCCCTCCACGGTGCGGATGTCGCTGCCCCGGCACACGGCTGTGTTGCAGTTGACACAGAAGAGGAGAACAGCGCCCGGGTCGTGCAGCTGCTGCCGCTCGCTGATCCTGGCCTCCTTCAGCAGCCAGCTGGCTACGGCCACCCGCTGCAGCTCCCGGATCTGCAGAGGACACGGGGGGACAGGGGGTCAGCACAGGGTGGCGGGGCAAGCCACAGGGCAGGACGGGCACACACTGCCCCATGCCCCTCACACAACCCCATCCCAGGACCCGGTGCTGCCCCGGGGCAGAGCAGGCAGCCAAATGCAAGGTGCAGAGGTGTGCGAGAGCTGCCTGGCCCTGCCAGTGCCCACGGCAGCACCCAGCCCCCACCTTTTGGCAGTACTCCTGCTCCGGCATGGCTTGCACTGCCTGAATCGCCCTCTTCATGAGCTTCACCAGGTCCTCATTGAGCAGCTCTCGGGACACTTCTCTGCTGTTGGCTTTGGCGAGGACAGAGTAAACACTGTTCTCAGCACGGGCACGGCCCCGGGCCTGCAGAGCAAGGTCCAAATGTCGCAGTCAGTAACAGCTGATCCTTCTGTGCCACCCTATGAGGATGGAGCCACCTCTGCCCTCCCCTGCGCCTTGCCAAGGAGATGTTCTACCAGGGGCTGGGCTCATCCCCACGGAGCTGCTTGCAGGGAATGCAAGAGCCTCCATGTCCCATCCCTGTGGCTTTGGGGGATCCCAGCAGGGCCAGAGAGAGCCTGGGCAGCACCTGCATCATGGCGATCTCATTGGTCATCAGCCCATAGCGGACCACGATGTTGCACTCGGGGATGTCCAGGCCCTCCTCGGCCACACTGGTGGAGAAGAGCAGGTTGAGGGCTCCCTCACGGAACTGCTTGATCACATCCCGCTGCTCATTCTGGGTAGACAGGGGGTGATGCTTCAGCAGCTGTGTCAGGTTCTGAGGCCTGGGCAGCACCCCCAAAGTGTGCAGGGTGGGGTCGGTCCAGTCCTGCCCACCTCCACTCACCTGAGTCATGTGCTTGGTCTGGCTGCTGTAGCCGGCGCCGGTGAGGACAGCAGCCCTGATGTGCTGCCCACGGAGCGTGGCCGTGGTCTGCAGCCAGCTGAGCAGGCTGTGGGCGCTCTGCCGTGTCTTGGTGAAGACGATGCCACGAGAAGTGCCCAGGGGCTGGAAGTGCTCACGCAGGATCTCCTCCAGCTTGCCCAGGCTGGGGTTCTCATAGCGCTGGTCCCCAGCGAGTGCCTGCAGGCTCGCCCTGTTCTCTGCACAGGTGAGCGGGGTGTCAGGGGGACCCCCTGCACCCAAAATGCGGCCAGCATCACCCCCCTGCAGGCCCCTCTGTTACCCTCAAACGTGGCGTTGAGAAACTGTTCAGTGGGGTCCTTCTCATCCCTCTCAGCGCTGTAGAACTGCTGGAGGTACTGGAAGGCGTCGAGCATCCGCACGGTGTCGTTGATCAGCAGAGCGTCGTTGTACTTGCGCAGGTGCAGGGCGCACACCCGCGTCTGGCGACAGAACATCTCCGCGGCTGGCAGGGCCCGGGGACAGCGTGGTCACAGCCCGTCCCCGCGGCTCCGCCCCGCCGCACCCGCCCCGCCGCGCCCTCACCTCTCTTCTCCAGCTCCACGACGCGCTGCTCGTAAACCTGCGTGCCGAAGTCCCGCGGGAGATCCGGCTTCTCCATGTACTGCTGGATCTGCACCATCACCTTCTTCAGCTGCTCACCGAAGGGGTCCTGCGAGCAGGGAGGGGCTCAGGACTCGGGAATCGTGGCTGGTTGCATGGCGGGACCCAGACAGTTGCAGGATTCCCCCAGCACCAAAGCTCTGGGTCAACTGATTTTTCACACTGGCCTGAGAGAAGCGGATGAAGGGACACAGCCCCTCACCCAGTAGGGCTTGGGGGTTTCATCTTCCACCCAGTGAGCAGCCCCACGGCTCTGAGCAGCCGTTCCTCACCTGCACTCTCTCCTGGCACAGGTCATACTGCTTCTTGGGCTGGGGGGCGTGGCTGTGCAGGTGCTGCGCCTCCTCCTGCACTGATGTGATCTTCTCAGTGTCCAGGTTGGCACAGATCTGAGAGGGAAAGATCCTGCTTCCACCCTGAGCCCAGCTGCCCAAGACAGCGCCGTGCAACCTGCTGAGTTTGGGGGTGACTCCTCTGGGCTGCCCAGCACCCACACACCTGGACATCAACCCCATCCCAAGGGACACCCTGCTGACCCCAGGGGAAGCTGTGCTGAAGCAGGACAGGGGCACAGGACACACCTGCAGGATGTGCTTTACGGCCCCCTCGAAGGACGTTGCCCCCCCGGTGCCGGGGGACGCCGTCAGCCCCAGAACCTGTGGCAGGTCCTGCTCCCCGCTGAGCTTGCGCTGGAGGTATCTCAGCATGATCTTGTTGTAGACGGCGTCCTTGTGCGTGTGGTGGCACTCGTCTATCACCAGCAGCGAGAAATCTGCTCCGGGAGAGGAGTGGGGTGAGATGGGGGTCAGCGGGGGCTCGGCCAGGGCTGTGGGGCCAGCAGCAGGTGTGGTGCGGTGCCCACCTGTCAGCTCCACGTGCGTGTCCTCCTCGGCGCTGACCAGGGCGTTCTGCAGGATCTGGGCTGTGCAGATGACAACATCGCTCTCCTTCACCAGGCAGGCAAAGGCGGCTTTGTAGCTGGTGTCCCCACTGATGGACGTCACCTTGAAGGTGTCCTGCAGGGCGTGGAACTCCTTCTCGGTGTGCTGGTCCACCAGGTGCACCTGCGCACACAGGACCGCGCTCAGCACCGGCCGGGACCGCCACCTGTGGCTGCCGCGGTGCCGGGGCAGGGCAGCACCTTGTTGACGAGCACGGCCACCTTGCCCCCCCGCCGGCTCTCCAGGTGCCGCCGGCAGACGTGGACGGCCACGCGTGTCTTCCCGGCGCCCGTGGGCAGCCAAACGATGCTGTTGCGGCCGCGCAGGGCCGGGGCCGCCGCCTCCCGCTGGTACCCCCGGAGCTCCATCCCCGACGCTCCGTGTCGCGCATCCGCCGCGGCCGCCCGGGAAACGAAACTGGAGGCGGCGCGTCCTGCCGGTCCCGACGGGGGGGCGGGCCCAGCAAGGGGGGGCCCCGCCGGCCGCGCTGGGGCCAACTGAGCCGAGCCGAGCTGAGCCGAGCCGCCCACCCGGCCTGAGAAACCCGCGGGAGCCCCCGGCTGCGAACCGAAACCGAAACCGAGTGGAGCTCCCACAGCACCCCCACACACACAGACGGCCCCTCCGCCTGTCCGCGACCCCAGCCCAGCACCGTGCACCCCAACCAACCCCCGCTCCCCAGTTCTGCCCAGTGCACCCCAGCCCGTCCACGGGGATCTTCACACTCCCCGTCCCGAGTTATCCCTGTTCACCTTCCCAACACAAACACCCCCCAGGACATCCCAGGTTGTCCCCCCACCCACCTTAGGGAGCCCCAAGGATGGAGCTGGGGCTGGACAAGGACGTTTATTTAAAAAAAGCAAAAAACAAACAAAACAACGAAAACACCAGTCAAGTGGAATGGGGGCGAGTGGGAAAAGGGTGGAGGGGAGCAGGGAAAGGGGTGGGGAGCACAAGAAGGGGGGAGACGAGCAGAGGTGGCTGCCAGCCAGAGCAGAGCAGGGGGAACAGAGGCCAGCACAGCACCGGGCAGCCACCCTCCCTGGCACCCAGAGGGGCAGGACTGGGGCTGGCAGCCCCCTGCCCCTCCAGCTGGCAGCAGGGGCAGGCAGGGCGGATGTACAGGCAGGAAAGGCAGACCTGCCCCGGGGGGAGGGAAGAGCTGACAGAGGCAGCAGAAGCTGGAAGCGCAAGGCAGAGCCCCCTGCTCAGCAGGAGCCCAGCCCAGGAGCAGCACCGCTGCGGGCAGCGCAGGGCTGACCCCGCCGTACATTCAGTGTGAGAGGCAGGGGCTGCCTGCACGTGGACGGAGCAGAAACCAAAGCACTTGTGTGCCCCTGCCCTGTCACAGGGAGCCAGGGCAGAAGGCACGATCCCAGGTAGGGGGGACGCACAGGGGTCAGGGGGCTCCCCCTCCCCAGGCAGAGGCAGGAGCTCAGTGCTGTGTATGCCCTGGGCAGATCCTGATGAGGCAGCTCCAGCCTCACCCCCATTCCCTAGGAGAGGCAGCCAGAGCACCTCAGGGGTAAAAGCACCAGCCCCCCCGGCTCCCCAAGAATGAAAGCCCAGCTCCCCAGGCTGCTCAGCAGCACCAATCCCTCCAGCAGCTCCTACCCACAGAGAGAGTGGGGCTGGATCCCATAGGAGCCCTGTCCCTCCCACGGGAGGGCTGGTGGCCACAGCAGGTCCAGGCCAGCCCCCCTACTTGTCGATGAGCCCCCCCTCCTTGAGCTTGAAGTAGAAGAACTTCTCGAGGGTGTTGGCACACTTGCAGTAGTCGCTGTCGGGCGGGTTGTACTCGCGGCAGTTGGTGATGATGCGCTGCAGGTCGGCGATGAACAACTTCTTGGTGACGTAGTACCGGTTCTTCAGCCGCTCCGTCATGGTCTTCAGGTCTGGGGGGGAGGAAGATCTGAGGGTCAGGACCCCTCCCCAGGCCACTGCACCCCCCAGCCGCTGAGCTGGACACCAACCATAGGTCACAACTCATCCCTCTCTCATTGTGGACTATCCTGAGGCTCCCACCACCCCAAACGTGAGTCCCCAGCACAGATCCCACAATGAATGGGGGGCTGTTCAGCACTCTCTTCTGCAATCCTGTCCTAAGGGGCTGGACACAGCAACCTACCAATGGGGAAGCGGATGATTTCATAGTAGTCCGGTGCCTCTGACTTCTTCACCGGCTCCATGAAAGGCCACGCGCTGGGGTGGGTCTGGGGAGAGGCGGGGGGCAGTTGGAGCAATGAACACACAACCCTTGTTCACTCCAGCATGCAGGGGTCCTGCTCCCCCCACACCTGGGTGACCCCAGCAGCCCCCAAGGGCAAAGCCCTGTACAGCCCATCCCAAGGGAGGCAGCTCTGAGGGCTGTCAGGCAGACAGGCACCCCGGAATGAGGGTCTTCTCCTGCCCACACCTTGATCTGGGCCAGGAGGTTCTTCAGCATGTTGTAGAGCTGGTCCGGGTCCTTCAGCTCCTTCCTGCAGGACAAAACCAGTGCCCATCAGTCTCCCTCCATTCCAGGGCCAGGACAATGCCAGGACTGAGGCACAGCTCGAGCTGATCCCCAGCCCTGCTGCTGCAGGTCTACCCCTGCCCCCATGCAGCACTCACCCCTTCTCCTTCCCCAGTGGTTTCCATCCTGTTTCTCCTGGAAGAGAAGTGTCAGTGTCACCACGGGGAGTGAGGACAGAGCCCTCCTGCCAGCCCCCCTGCCAGGACTCACGGATGCCAGGGACGCTCTCGATGGGGATCTGCCGCACGCCCTCCTTGAAGCAGGTCAGGCCTGGGTAGACTTTGCGGATCTGCGCCTGTTTCCTCTCGATCAGCTTCTTGATGATCTGCAGGGAAGAGGGGTTGGAAAGGGGCAGATGAGTGGGGGCTGCAGGATGCCCCGGGGAGTCACATTGTGATGTGGGACCCCACAATCCCACCGTGCAGGGCCAGAGACAACCCCAGCCAGCATCAATGCTCCAGTGCCCCCTCTGTGCCCTGCAGGTCTGCTCTCAGGGTCAGCACAGCCCTCTTCCCTGACTTCAGGGAGTGGCTGGCAGCGCTCACCCACCCTCCTGCCCACCCCTGGGCCATACCTCCTTCTGTTTCTTGATGATGTGTGAAAGCTCAGTGTAGGGGATGCGGGGGTTCAGCTCACACTCCATCAGGGTCGCCCCCTCGTAGTCCTTGATATATCCCAGGTAGCGGCTCTTGGGGACCTTGATGTCCTTGGAAAAGCCCTGGGAGAGAGGGGGCAGGGTGGAGGGGGTNGGCAGCTCCCAGGGGAAGGAGCCCACCTGCTTTTTGAAGTAGCCAATGGCGTACTCGTCCGCGTAGGTGAGGAAGTAGAGGATGTTGTGCTTGATGTGGTACTCCTTCAGGTGGTTCATCAGGTGCGTCCCATAGCCCTTGAGGAAGCACCGTGAGGCAGGAACCCACCCCAAGCAGCCCCACCTGGGATAAACAACTCCCTCCCACCCATGGAAACAGCAGCTGGAAGATGGCCTGGAGCAACTGCCACCGCTTGGCGCTGGCCAGTGCTGAGCAGGTCTGGCTACACCAGCTACAGAGAGACCATCCTGCCCAGGCCAGGCTTTGGGGGGCACACGTATGTGGCCATCTCCCTCCTCCCCGCTCTCACCTTCACTTGCTCGTTGGAGGTGACGGCGCAGAAGACGATCTCCGTGAAGCCTTGGGTGGGGAACATGCGGAAGCAGATGCCCCCGATCACTCGGCCGTCCTTGATCAGTGCCAGGGTCTTGTGCTTCCTGCGGGCAGCACGGCCGAGGGTGAGGGGAGCCCCCCACACTGGCCCCCCGGCACCCCCCAGCCACGCACGGGTCAAAGACGAGGCGGGTGATGTACTCCTTGGGCATGCGGGGCAGCTGGTGCGAGAAGACGTTCTGCAGCCCCACCAGCCACATCAGGATCTTCTTGTTGGATTTCTGCGAGAGCGAGTTGCCGATGACGTGGAACTCGATGATGCCACGGCGCTCCTCCAGCCGCGCCGTCTCATCCCGCGCTGCGTTGGCCGACAGCAGGCTGGTCTGGGGGCACGGCGGGGGGGGTCACTGGCCCTGCACACCCTCTGCTGGGGGAGCCCCACTCCACCCTGGCGCACTGGGGAAGCAGCTCTGGAGAGCACCAGAGTCGCCCCAGCACCCCCAGCCCATACCTCGGGGCCCAGCATGGCAGCAGGGTCCGTGATGGTCAGCATGACCTCGTTCACCAGCTCCATGGGGATGTCTCCCATGACACGGATCCGTTTGGCATCCTCCAGGGTCAGGCTCTCGGGTAGCTTCCGCTTCTCCCCTGGGATTGGAGCAGTGCAGCACATCCAGTGCCAGGAGGGACCACGGACAGTTCCAGCTTTGTGGTGTGGGCTCGTCTGTCCTTACCTGGCAGTGGCTCTGGGGTGCTGGCGTCCAGGCTGGCGGCCGAGCTGCTGCTGCTGAGCTTCTTGCTGAAGAGAGGCGTGGTGGGTACAGCAACAGTGCTGACTGCAGCTGGAACAGACCCACAGTGCCCATGACTGCTGGGACTGCCTCATCATGCCATGGCAGCCCAGCCACTGCCACTGGCACGGCTCACCCACACCTTGATCCTTTATCCCACAGCTCCCAAACAGGGAGAGCTGCTTCCTGAAATACCTGGCCGAGACACCAGCTGGGCACCCTCTGCAGCTGGCACCGTGAAATCAGCTTCCCAGATTGGAGAGTTCTCACCGTAGATCTCCTCCTCCAGCATGGAGAGGAACCTGGCAGGGAGTGGCACATCAGCATGAAAGCACCCCAAAGGAGGAGTCCCCTCAGCACTCCAGCAGCCATCCCCACACTAGGCACCTACTTGGGGAAGTGGGTGAGGATCAGCGTCCGCTTCTCTGGCACCAGCTTGTCCTTCTCCACCCGGAACTTCTCCAGCAGCTGCCGGCGGGTCACCGTGAAGATGGACTTGAGGAGGCTGCGCCCAAAGACGTGGGTGGTCTCGTAGCGGGGCAGGCTGTCACAGCTCTGTGGCACATGGCAGTAGCACAGCCACCTGTGGGACACGAAGGGGCTCAGTGACAGGGCTGGAACCAGAGACCCCAGAGCATCCATATCCCTCCTGGGACAACGCTGCCGGGAGCAGGGGCGAGAAGAGCAGATGGATGAAGGGCACAGCTGATATTTAGAAGCACTGGCCCCACTGGGTGCCTGCTCTCCTAGTGGACCAACAGCCACAGAGCTGGGGAGAGTCCCAGGAGTGAGAGCCCAGGGTGGCTGGCTGTCCCCTGCCCTCACCTGGTGTAGTTGACCTTGTAGGTGGCCACGTCATCGTTCTGGGAGCGCTGACGGAACTGGGACGGCGTCTCCAGCTTCCAGTAGTTGAGGCACAGCAGGAACATCTTGGAGAGCTCATACATGGTCTGGCGCTCCTTGGGCGGCAAGTGGCTGAACTTGTACTGCACAAAGTTCAGGACTCCCTGGGGAGAGGACGGGACAGTGGGAGGGTGCTGGGGGCTGCTCCAGGTTCTTCCGTGCTGCCTCCCAGAGGGTGAGGGGACTGTGCAAGAGCAGCAGAACACAGGACAAGTCATCAAGGCAGTACACAAGCCCAACAGCAGCCTCACCTGCTCAATGTTTGGTTTCTCAAAGGGGGGACTCCCCAGGGACCCCTCGACCACAGGCTGGCTCATCTGCAGGATGCACTTCCGCAGCAGCTGCAAAGACACCATCGGACAGGGTCACCAGAGTGCCAGGAACTGGATGCTCCAGGAATGGTGGAGGTGGCTGAACACTGCCATGGGGCTGCTCCAATTTCTACAGCCAGGAAGCACCGGGGCTGCCCTTGGAGCACACCCCTTTGTCCCCTAGAAACCACTCCTCTACGGAATGGAAGGCCAGGAGAGCAGTCACTCCAGATGACGGTCAGCATTCCAGGTCTCTGGGCTGTGGGATGGTTCACAGCCCCAGCTCCAGCTCCAACAGAGCACAAACAGCAGGACAGCAGCCCCAGCTCCCCACAATGACCAGAGACCCTGCACAAATCCCCACATGAGCAGGGCAGTGAGCCACGCACAGCCCGCGACGCACCTTGAACAGGTAGAAATACACCTGCTTGGTGTCCGTGTCCTCCTCCTTGTGCACCGACATGAAGAGGTTCTCCACATCTACCACCATGCCCAGCAGACGATTGATCTCCTCCTCTGAGACGTTCTCCAGGTGGGACACGTGGTCCGCTGTGCCGGAGAGAAAGCCGCGGTGAGCCCGGGGGATTGGCAGCGCTCGCCCAGCCCGGGAGGCCCCACAGGAGTTACCCAGGGCATGGCCACAGCTCCGGCACGGCTCACTCAGGTTGGTCACCGGCTGCTGCAGGTCCATTCGAGGGGCTGTGGGGGGGTTGGGGTTCTTCCAGCCATTGCACTTGCAGGCGTCGTTGGCCTGGGGCGAGGGACAGGAGCGGCTGTGGCAGTGGCCCATGCACTGCCATGTGCTGAAGCTGCTGCCTTCTCCGGCCAAACGGTTTCCCTGGCTCCCATCCACCCCTTTTCACCCACCTCAGCTTTTCTCAGCCCCCAGCCTGCATCACCCACTATCCCAACCCTTCCCCATGCAGCCCCAGGACCCAGCAGTCCCTGCCCGGGGACATCCCTGCACCTCCCTTGGACAGCTCAGCGCTCTTTTCCCGCACCCCCTGCCTGCGCACAGCCCAGCACCCCCGTCCTGCACCCCATGCACATCCCAGCTCCCAGTCCTGCATCCTTTGTCCATGCACTCCTTGCACTCACCCTCCTGCATCCCCTAAGTTTCGCTGCTACACCCACAAACGTCCTTGCACCTCCC
>VZTJ01003624.1:235433-253809 GCA_013397795.1 Orthonyx spaldingii
GGCCGCCCGGGCTGCGCGGCCTCCGGCTCCGCCATGCCGGGCCCGGCGTGCGCCCCGCGCCCACTGCGCCTGCGCGCCGGGAGCGCCGGGCATGCCGGGAGATGTAGTTCCCGCGGTCAGCGGCGGCGGGGGAGGCGCGGCCGGTGCTCCCGGGACGGCGCTCCCGCGGCCGGGTCACGGCACCCGCTGTCCCGAAGGCGAGCACAGCTCCCACTCGGGACTGTAGGCGGCGTGAACCGCCCTGAGAGGATCGAGGTCCGGGCATGACCCACCGCGACAGCCCCTCACGGGGCGGTGCCGAGCCGCCGGTGCCCGGAGGAGCCTTCCCGGTAACCGGTACCGAGCCCGGTTCGGTGGCGCACGGCGCGCTCCGCCCTCCGCAGAGACCCGCAAATATGGAGCGTGGGCACGCCCTCTTCTCCAAACGTGGTGTGCGAGCCGCCCTCCGCCTTCTGGCAGCCGGCACATGGAGCGTGGCCGCGCCTCCGCGCCGGTCCCGACGAACCGGGTCCGCCCGCTGGTCATTTACGAGAGGCCGCTCCCACTTTCACTGTGTGGGGCGGGGCTTGGCGTCGGGCAGGGACGAGGAGCTGCGGGCAGCGCCTGGAAGGTGCCAGCGCTGGCGGGAGGGCACCGCACGGGAGTGTCCCAGCACCGTCCCGAAGATGGGAGTCAGGTGTCCGAAGCTACCCAGGGGGATGCTCAGGACCGCCCGGGGATTCTCCGTGCTGCACGTGCCCTGAAGCCCCCCGCCCAACCTCCTCGGCCAGGGCAGAGCTGGGGAGAGGTGCCAGGGACATGCCCCGTGCCAAGCACAGCCCCGTTCCCCACCCTGCCAGCGCGCTGCCTGGGCACAGGCAGGAGCGTTGCAAAGCGCAGTGCTGGGCAAGACCAGAAACACCGAAACCACACAAATAAAAGTTAGGAATATTTATTACATATCAAAAAAGGTGCATGTTGTGGGCAGGCACCGCCCCCGGGCCATCGCGCAGTCCCAGCGCGGTCCCGCTCTGAGCCAGCAGCTGCCCCCGTAGCCAGGCTCAGCCTGGCCCCCGTCGCTCCTCTTCACGCCTTGGCCCGCTCGGCTCCGTCCTCAGCGCTGCCAGCTGGCTGTGCCACCGCCGGCCCCATCTGGATGGGCACGTTCCTCTCCGGGACAGCCGGCAGTGCCAGCTTGGGGGCCTCGATGCGGAGCTGCCCTTCCTTGGACAGGGAGCAGGTCAGCGCTTCGGCGTCCACCTCCTCGGGCACGTCCCACTCCCGCTTCAGCACCTCGTACTTGTAGGAGAACGAGCCCTTCTCGTCTGTGCTCTGCGTCTCCTTCTGCCCCACCAGCACCACCTTCCTGCCCACCACCTTCACCGACAGCTGCTCGGGCGCAAAGTCCTTCACGTCCTGGCACACAGAGAAGCCGTCCCCGGAGCCCTGGGTCAGCGCTGCGCTGGTGCTGGACGCACGGTCCGCGGCGATGCCGATCCTCCCGGGGCTGCTCCCGCCGGTCAGGTACTGCTCCACGCTGCTCATGAACTCCCGAGCCCGCTCCATCTCCAGCCGCATCTCCCGCTCCAGCTCGGCGAAGAGAGTGCCTGGATGCGGCCAGAGGGTGCGGACGGGTCCGAACCACGGGAACAGTGAGCTGGACATGGGCGGCATAAAGTGCAGGCGGCAAAGCATCTCTGCTCCCGGCGAGTGCTCCTGGCTGTGCTGCAGCTCTGCCCGGTGCAGTGGCTGGAGCGGTGCTGGGCTGGGGCAGGGGAGCAGCGGATTTTATCCTCCCCTGCCCAGGGGTGTGTCCCTTCCAGAACGCTCTCTCCCCACGCACCCTCCTGGAGCCATCGCCTATTTTTGAGAGGCTGATTATCCGCCGGCCGAAATAGCAGCGCCTGTTTCTGGGGACAAGTCACATGCCGCAAATAGGGAGCCGCAGTCAGCGCTGGGAGCTCAGGTTTCTGCAGAGCCATCGTGATGCAGCAGGGCCCATGAGGCCACGGCCGGGGGGCCATAGAGCCCTTCCCTGGCCCCCCTGCCAGGGCTCGGTGGAGCCAGGCTCCTCTGTGCCAGGAGATCATCACTTCTGCCAGGACAGGGAGAGTCCCATCCCTAAAGAAACGTGTCCCACGTCATCTGGTGCCAGGCACTTCCTGCACTTTCTAGGACCCCTCTCCCTGTTGGCCACCCCCATCCTGCCCTGACCCCACTGTGCACCCCACCTGGGCATGGGCCCACGGGCTGACTTCTGGTCTCACCTGAGGGGACCTCCCTGAGCACAGATGGGGGGAAATGGGCCACAGCTGAGGAAGGGGGGAGGCAGGGAGGAGACGAGCCCAGACTCACTCCATGCCTGGGAAATGCAAAGGGCACAGATTTTTGGCAGGGGTGGCTCAGGCATCCCGCTCGGAGGCTGAGGTGATGCTGCTAATTATAAGCCAGGAGAGCAGAGCTGTAAGAGTCAGGGCGAAGGTATGCCGGGCACGACGTCAGCGCTGCCTCTCCTCATGGGTGAGTAACAAGAATGAGCTGGAACGGGCTGGAAAGAGCTGAGCTCTTCTCCCGAGGCTGACGTAATGTGCGGGACAAGGCCACGCCTCCAGGGAACGGGAATAAAAGCCTCCGACGGCAGCAGCGGGGCAGAACGCTTCCAGCCCACTGGAAAAGGGACAGAAGCAGCAGCAGCAGCAACAACAACAACAGCAGCAGCAGCAGCAGCGATGCTTTGCCGGATGCACCTCGCGCCGTTCGCCTCCAGCTCCCTGGCCAGCCGGCTGGGCACAGTGAGGACCCTCTGGCCACACGCAGAGACCATCTTCACCGAGCTGCAGCAAGAGATGGAGAAAGCTCGGGAGTTCATGAGCAGCTTCGAGCAGCTCCTGAGCAACCACGGAGCCATCGCTGCAGAGCACACCCCGAGCACCAGCATGACCCTGACCCAGGGCTCCGGGGACGGCTTCTCTGTCTGCCAGGACGTCAAGAACTTCGCTCCCGAGCAGCTGTCGGTGAAGGTGGTGGGCAGGAAGGTGGTGCTGGTGGGGCAGAAGGAGACGCAGAACGTCGATGAGAAGGGCTCGTTCTCCTACAAGTACGAGGTGCTGAAGCGGGAGTGGGACGTGCCCGAGGAGGTGGACGCCGAAGCGCTGACCTGCTCCCTGTCCAAGGAAGGGCAGCTCCGCATCGAGGCCCCCAAGCTGGCACTGCCGGCCGCTCCCGAGAGAAGCGTGCCCATCCAGGTCAGCCCTGCTGCCCCACAGACCGGAGCAGCTTCTGAGAACGGAGCCACCAGCAAAGCCCAGGTGTAACAGGATGGGACCCGATGGCCACGGCAGGACCGGAGCAGACAGGAGCAAGTCCCGGGTTTAAGCCCAGACAAGCTTCATCAGCAATGATCTCATTTTTTTTCACTACACTGGAATGTTTTTGTATCCAATAAAAATACTTTTGCATTGAACCTGCTTGTGTTCTCTGGGTGTTGATTGATGGGGAGGCTGCGCCCTTCTCTTGCTGCCAGAGGAGCTGGATGCACAGAGAGGGAAGAACCTGTCTTGCTTCTCAGGGCAGCACAAAATGGGGCTGGGCAGCAGACCCAGAGGGTTCTGTGAGGGAGGGGAGGGGGTCTGGGAGCACTGTGCTGCTAAGGGAGGGAGGCAGGCAGGGAGGGCTGTCCCACTCACCTGTACAGGAGCAGCAGAGGTGCTCTCACACTGCTGTCAGCCTCATCTCCAGATCCACAGCCTCGGCCAACACCCATCCCCACAGAACGGGGAGGGAACCACAGTGGGCTGCCTGGCTGGGTGTGGTGTGAGGCTGTTTTACCCACACTTTCCCCCTCTCAGCTTGGCCAGGGGCTGGTGGAGTCCCCACTGAGCTCCCAGCAGCAGGGAGGGAAAAGCCCAACCCCGGGCGCGGCGCGTAACCACCACAAACAGCCGCGCTCAGGCCCAGGCAGGCAGCAGGTGTGTGGGCAGGCAGCAGGTATGCGGGCAGGAACGCCTGTTTGTGCTACAGCCACCCTGAGATCACACAGCCCATGGCCCAGACACACCAGGAACAGCAGCAGGTCCCCAGCCTCCACACTGAGCCCCTGAGCACCTGCTCTGGCAAGCAGCAAGACCCTCCTTAGGGTATCACAGATGCCTTCACAGAGACCCCAAGTGCAGGAAGAAACCAGGCACACAGGGAGAGGAGCCAGCAGATGGCAACAGCACTGCACGCAGTGTCCACAGAATTATTCCAAGTGGGACCAGGGAAGCCCTGCTCCCACTGGTTCACCTCTGGCTGCCTGGGGAAAGCAGCAGCATCAGTCCACCCCACACTGTAAGCACTGGGTGGTCCCACAGAGGCCCTCAGCTCCTGCAGCAGCTAAACAGCCCAGGCACAAGCAGCACCACACGAGTGAGGTGCATTGGGGGCCAGTGGAGCCCACACCCCACAGGCAGCCCAAGCTCAAGCTTGAGCCCAGGCACTCCATCGCCAAGTCACTTCAGACCCTTCCTGCTTCCAAGATTTTAAAAAAACCCAGCAAGAGGAAGGGGCACTGAGACCTTGGATAGAGGGTGAAGGGCACACAAGCCTAGGCTGTCCATACAACTCTAATCACAGCTCTCCTGTGACTGAGCCTCCCAGAGCCCCTGAGCTGAGGGAGGCAAGGGGTTCCAAATGCAGCACATCTCCATCCTCAGCCTCTCCTGAGCACAAACAGTGCTGCTGGCAGCACACATGGTAGGGACGGAGCTGCAAGGGGCTGTTCCTTCTTACATATTGACTCCAGGCCCCAGGGTGTTGGGGGTCTCATAGTCCACGTAGCAGTGACAGGAGAGCAGCATCTTCCAAGGCCAACATGCTCCAGAGACAGAGGCATTGTGTTCAGTAACTCTGGAGCACCATTCCCAAGCCTGTCCCATTGCAGAGCTGAGCTCCTCTGGGAACTGCTCCCCACCCCTCTCTTCCCAACTTGCACTGTAGACTTTCCCCAGGAGTTTCAGGTAAGGAATAATTCCCACCATTTCCCTCAAGCTTCCTTGAGCACACTGGAGCCAAGGGAACACCAGCAGCATCACTGTGAGGAGAGCAGCTGTGCAGGAGCAGCTGCACAGCCCAAGCTCAGGAGCCCCATTTCTCCCTCCTCAAGAAGGAAGGGTCCCATTTCCCTACCACGATGTGGAACATACCAAGAGCAGCCCAGCACAGCTCAGCCTCCACCAGAACTGTTGTGCTCAGGTCCAGTCCCTGCTGCATTAAGAAACATGAACATTGTTGTTATGATAGGTTTATAAAAATTTTGTTTTAATCACACAAAACTGAAGTTTGTGATGAAGACTAAGTCAACAGTTCCTCTTAAATACCAGGATGCATAAGACACTGCATTAGGCACTAGGCAGCAGCCAACATCAGTTAGAGTCTGGCAACAGAAGCCATTTAATACCTCCCTTCATTCTTTGTGGAATTACAGGCTTTTGCAATACATGTCATTCCCACTGACAGGTTACCCAAGGTTTCCCCCACCCCACCTCTGTACATCAGTAAACCTTGTGTATTCCCACCAGAGCAGGGTTAACAATATTAGTGGCATCACAACCATCAAGAAAAGGACAAATTTCTATACAAGATTTTTTTGCAAAAGTTGCAACATGATTAGTGCATTACGACAGAACCAAGAGAAAAGAAGAGTTGGCATGCTGGAGTCCAACACAAAGAAAGACAACAGGCAGCTCGTTGGATGTACTATATTGACAAGATACTGATTGGTTACATGGAGAAACATACAATACAAAATACAGAAGAAACCAGTTTTGCTTCCCTCTGCCCCACCCCAAATACTCATCATTGATTTGGTCAATAAGTGGCCCAAGAGCCGGAGTTTGTCTCTAATGCTACAGTTTAGTGGTTGTTCTGGGCGCATCGTACGGGATCAGCCTCAGCTCTTACAGACAGGGAACTTTAAACACGTGTCCCAATATCCCTTTGTTTCCCATAGTGAACTACAGTGCTGTGGGACCTGGATGCTGCTGGCCTCACCCGCGGGACGGCCGCGCTGGCTGGGCAGACACCAGGTCCTGCATCCACCACCACCAGGAAGAGGGAAGAGCAGAAGTTCATATATTAAAAAAGTGACTTAAGACTTAGAATTGAATTAGTATTTGTACAGAAAGGTGCAGGTGGAAGAACTCCCTCCAGCCTATGATCAGAAAGGGATGGAGAATCACGGCGGCGCCGGCAGCGGCCGCCCTACGGTAAGTGCGATCGTTAGCGTGGGTTCCAGTCACGTCCTCCAAGGGCTCGCGGGCCGGAGCAGCTGCTCAGTTGCTGCAGCACTGGCTTCTGCTCGGCTGGCTGCTCTCCTGAAGGTCCACCACCCGATTCCTGCCCGGGCCACCAGGAGCATTCTGGGGTTCATTTTTTGGCAGTTTCTTGGCTAGAAAGAAACAGGATATTAGTGGGATTCTCTAGAGAGGCCAAGCTCCTCCCACTGCACACCCCAGGCTGGGTTCAGCCTGCTCCAGCCCGAGCCCTCACCGCCAAAGGAGTTTGGGACAGGACACCGCATGGCAAACCAACTCATCCTTGGCTCTGGCTGGCATCAGACCTGCCCCTATCTCCATCACCCCCCCCAAACACAGGGAGAACGAAGCAGCTTTGCAAGGCTAAGGCTCCACATGCTTGGGGAATGATCAATCATGCCACTGTGGCAAACTGGACACCTGCCCCAGTAAGAGCCACCAGCCCTGGCTGACACAGGACCTCTCCAGGCTGCAGTGCTGGCACTCAGAGCCACCCCAGCCCTGCACACAGGCCGTTACCTATTGCCATGAAGATTTCATTCACATTCATCGCTGTCTTCGCCGACGTCTCCATGAACAGCAAGCTGTTGTCATCTGCATACGTTTGTGCATCCTACAAACAATCACATCAGAGTGCTATAGGTACCTGCCAGGAGGCCCAAGCAGACTTCATGCACTTCACTTGTCAACACACTAACGGCTGGAGAAAGGCCATGTCCCACCTTGTGCCAGAAATTCCCTCCCCTGTCCCAGACAACCCAGGGACACGCTCCACTGGCAGCCCTGCACAGCCAGGCTCCCACAGCTGAGCTGGGGCACAGCCTGACTGAGCCACATGCACACATAGTGCCTGGTTTGGGTCAGCTGGGAGTGTGTCACCCACTGCAAGGGCACCACGAGCAATCCTGTGGGAGGGCTGGGTAAGAACCTCTCCTGAGCGCTTGTCTCAGATGAGGTAAGAGCTGTGAAGAGCAGAGAACAAGCTGGGAATGATTCCTCACGTGTCTCGTACCCAGGAGATGCTGTTTCACACTCTGCAGACATCCCCACATGAGTAAGGCAGCAAAGGAGACTTGAGGACAGGAGCTTGTGCTCTGTGGGCCTCCTCCTCCACATTCACCAGGACTTTCACCAGCCAGGGCCACACATGGTACGACAGAAGTAAGGGAAGGGCAGGGCACAGACCCTGCTCAGTGGCATCCTGCAGTCCTCAGCACAAAACCTCACTTTCATTTTCCCTCAAAGCATATTTTACATAACCACCATCTCTGTCACTTAAGCAAAAAGATGATTTCCTGACCTGCTTGGGTAACAACTTCTCTGGATTCCCACTCACCTGGAAGTCCACAGCTCTCTTGGTAGCAAGGTCTGCCTTGTTTCCTGCTAGTGCAATTACAATATTGGGGCTAGCCTGCCTCTGCAACTCTTTCACCCAGTTCTTGGCTCGTACAAATGTGTCCTGGAAGCAAACAGGAGGCAGCAGTCAGGAAGGGCAGCAGTGTAGGAATCCACAGGGCAGATATGATTAGAACAAGGCTTTCCTGTGAGAAGTGTTCTGCCTCTGCAGCATTTGGCAGGATACTTTATCAGCTCACAGCCTTGGCCAGAGCTGAGGAAGAGGCCGTGAGCAGTTTTCAAGACACTTGGCACCCACAGCCAGGTACCTGCAGGGCTCTGACCCGGACAAGCTCCCAGGGCACCTCCTGGCAGCCCCCCAGCCCTGCCCACACTCACTGTGTTGGTGATGTCGTAGACCACGATGGCTGCCTGAGCCCCCCGGTAGTACATGGGGGCCAGGCTGTGGTACCGCTCCTGCCCCGCCGTGTCCCAGATCTCAAACTTCACTGTTGTGTCATCCAGACACACTGTCTGTGTTAGGAAGGCAGCTGCAAGAGAAGGGGGTTTGCCTCAGCTCCAGCAGGACAGGGCCCAGAGCCAGCACAGGAGCTCGGAGCAGCTGGACAGGCCAGTGCCACTCGCTGTGGCAGCTGCAGCTCTGCTGTGTCACACTCCCTGCTCGCAGCAACCAAGAACCATCACACAGTGGCAGGAAGGGCCCAGACAGCAGCCAGCCCCTGGAGCATCCACACTGCCAGAGCCTCCCAGCAGCCCCTGGCAGGGATCACAGTCCAGTTGTGGCACCACCACGGTCAGACCTGGGGAGCGCCAGTAACAGCACCAAACTCAGCCCAGTTACACCCCACTCCCCAGTTCAGTAACTGGTTGTTTTCTTGTCCCAGTGAGTCTAACACCACGTGTTACACCCAGGACAAAGGCACTGGCCTCGGATACAGACTGAGGCAGAGCACAGCCCTCCACACAGGAGCATTAGGCCCTACTTGCCAGTAAGCCACACTTACAGCTGTGCTTATTCCCTGCACAGGTCACAGAGGGACAACTCAAGCCTTTTCTCAAGCTATTTCTCAGGCTACCCGTCTGCTATTGCTGCTCAGAGACCCAAATGCCAACCAGCCTTTGGCTGATTGGTGACACCATGCTAATGATTTCAAGCTAAAAAACTACTAGACCTGAAAGCACTGCGAAAGCAGTTAACAGTCATCAGGCTAGAAACAGCCCCAAAATCCCAGGTCATGGTCTGAAAAGATAATTAAGGGCTATAAACCAAGCTGAAACCTCAGTTCTAATTAGAAGCCAGAATTGAGGCAGTGGAAGTGAGGCCTCAGAGGCAGAGTGCTGGGTTGCCATAGCGTCATTCTCTGCTGTGCTGATCCTCACCCCAACAAAGAAATTGCAAACCAAGAGTTAAAGCATTAACTGTTTGGCTCTATTTATAGCAAAAATCCCAGAGCAGACCAAAATAGCCAGCCCTGCTTCTGACACCCCAGACTGCCCCAGCAAGGTCAGCACCTCCCGGCCACAGGCGTGCAGGGCCGGCACTCACCTCCAATCGTGCTCTCCTGGTACTCGTGGAACTGCCCCTTCACGAAGCGCAGCACCAGGCTGGACTTCCCCACCGCTGACTCGCCCAAGAGAACGAGTTTGAACTGGCAGATTTTGTTCCCAGCAGCTGGTCCATTCGGTCGGGCAGCTCCACCTCGACCTGCCATTGTGGTCTAAGTGCGGGAGTGCCGAGAGTTAAGGATGCTGCAGGTTCTGCACTGGGATCCACCTGTAGGCAGGTTGCAACTGGAAGAGGAGGTCAGAGTTAGTGACATGCTCAGGGACCAGCTGTACCAGTTCTAGAGGGTGGTTTGATCTGCAGCCACCATCAGCACAGACTGGTGGTGGCTCCTTCCCACAGTGGAAAGTTATGGGCTGCGAGCACCACAGGGCAGTTCCTGCAGCAGGATCTCAGTCTGCAGAGCCTCTCTGGAAAAGAGGCAATGGTAACACAAGCTCTCCTCCCAACCAGTGGGCCCTCCAGCACTTCCACCATGTGTGGATGTTACACACACCTTGCCAGGGTGAGGCAGGTAAGGAGCACCCAGCACACAATGGGTGTTATTAGAGCTTTGTCTATTCAAACAGCAATTACTCAGTTCACAGAGGTAACTGAGGTTGACCTTTAGCTCCTTTCTCCTTTCCCAAGTTCACAAGGAAGCAGCTTCAGACTATCAATGCTACAGAGCCATCCCAGTGCCACACTGGCAGGAGGCAGCTCTGCAGGTCGTGAGGCATTTGGACAAAAGGATTTTCTAGGGCTGTTTGTCCCAATACATTGACACCACATTCTGCACCTCCCAGCAGGCCCAAGGACGGCCCTGGAGCCGGGCAGGTGGGTCTGCTACAGAGGGAGGCACCCGAGGAGGTGCCCACCTCAGAAAGGCACCTGACAGCAGCTGCTCTCTGGGCACAGGCTGTCCCCTCGGGAGCTGACAGCAGCTGCCCCTCCACACCAGGAATCACCACCCAACCTGATCCAAACAGAGGCAGCACCTAATGCTCCCCACGCCCATCCCGCTGCCTCAACACCCTCATCCCACAGCATTCCAGGCCATCAGGCTACTGGCCACGTTCCTCACATGGACTGTTCAAATCCAGCACGAACAGGCAGCAGCCCCTGGGACTGGCACTGCCAACCATTCCCCAGCACCCAACTATTCCCCAGCACCAACCTCCAGAAGCACAAAATCATGGCAGGAATAGCAGGACAAGCTCATTTGCATCCAGAGTCACCCACAAGTGAATCCCAGGGCCTCCCTAAGCACTGCTGCCTGCAGAGAACAGGAATGCTTTCCAAGTACACAGTTACAGATTTAGGCACATTTCCTGTACCCATCACAACTCCCACTTCCCTGTGGATGATAAATGCTACAGCTGATCGCATCTGCTCTGCATCACCACTCTCCCTTCCACTCTCCTAACACAGGCTGTTTGTTGAAAGAAAATGCCCCAAAAGCCAATTTCTCCTTGTTCTGAGAGTATCCCCAAAGAAACACTGTGTACATCCTGCATTTTCCCAGCAAATAGAAGATATCCATGAATAAGATGTTTAAAGCAGGTTGAACTGGAGCAGAGTCCTGTGAACAAGGCTCAAACCTACTCAGCACAGAGGAGAGTTTCAACCAGCTGCTTTCCAGGGCAAAGCCTGTCCAGCTGTGACTGCTTGAGGTTACTTTAACTGTGCCTCAAGTTTAAACAATCCCACAGTTTGACAGGGAACCTCCAGCCATTTCAGAGCATCTCTAGAGCCCACGAGTGCCAGCAGCTGGAGAACCTCAGCAGCCTGAAAAACACAAAGCACTTGAGCATACGCTGACATAGAGACATCTCACCTCAAATTGATCTGACCAGGAGGCAGTCAGACACCAGCTTTTAAGCCAGTACCAGTCACTGGAGCTGGCAGGTAGGACAGAAACCGAGGAGGAAAACTTCTGAGTGCTGTGGGATGTTTCAGGAGCCAGAGCTGTGAAGCCATTGCTCTGAGTCCAGTCTTGGGTTAAACAGTGAAGATATTGTAATTCAGAGCTGGGTCCTTGCAAGCAGCACTGTCAGGAACCCCATCCCTCTTCTGAGGAAGGGCAAACACTGACAGGGTGAGGAAGCTTGATATGAAGTAAACCAAAAACTGGCTTTGCTGGACAGTGAGGGAGCAGCATTCACTGCTCTGGCCAGGAGCAGCTTGGTCACGGCCAGGTTCAAGAGGCTCAGCAGCAGCTCTGCATCTCCACCAGCCTGAACAGGATCCCAACTTTTAGAGTTTCCCCTCGAAACAGAGGTTGCAGGGGAACAGCTTTGGTTTAACCTTGTGTTTATAACTCCCTGGGCAGTCCATCAGCTCTGCTGCTGCTCCAGACCAACATTCTGCACATTAAACACTGTGTGAATCACACAGCCTCTGAGTTACGGCCTCCTGAAATCTGATAGGGGTGATTCCCAGAGCAAAACAAGGAAATGAGCCTGTTGACATCCTCAAGTCTTAGCCTGACCTATATTTCACAGATCTTGATGCATTTTGCCACCTGGTTGTGCTACATGAACTCCGACAGAATTAGGTGAGCACATCTATGTGGAGCTCATTGTGGACAGCCACTGGTCAGTGCAGGCAGGGCAGCAGCCAGAGCCTTGACTGCTCCAATTATGGAGAACCAGGTCATCATCTAAGGGTGGTTTGAAGTTTGGATGCAAGATTATCTGACCTCATGTTCACATGAGAAGTTGCCATATCTTTCAGATGTTTGAGTGGAACTTACAGACCCTAAATGGCCACTGATGGCCTTGGGCTAAGGACACACCCGAGACCTGGATGACCAGAGCTGATGGTCACAGGAAGAAGCAAATAACTGAAGAAGTGCCCACTGCAGACAGTGAGTGCACTCCATGGCAGGGCATGCACACTCTGCCAATGCCAGCATGTGTGAGGGTTCCTGTCAGACAGAACTCAGCTCTGCAGAGGGAAGAGGCAGCTGAACTCGGCCTGGACCTCTGCTAGACCAGCCTCCACCCAGCAGAGGACACTGGCTAGAGGAAAAGGGAGTGCTTTGTGCTGTATGAAGCCATTTCTGATGCTTGAGGAGCTGTTCATTCCCCCACCTCTTCCAGCAGAGAACTGGGCATTGTCCCCTCCCTGCCGCCCAGGAGAACCCCAGCACTGACACTCGAGCCACAGGTCAGGCAGACCAAAATAACCACAGCAATGCCACACAGACAGGGGAAAGCAGCTGAAGTCCCAGCTTGACAAGCTTATTCAAGCAGTCCACGAAAAGGCAGGGCATGGTGGGGTACTCATGTAAGCAAGATTAACAAGCATTAATTTTCCTACGAGTTTCTTTCGAGTAGCGAAACCCAGCACTTGAGAGATCACAAGACCCACGAAAAGGCTCGTGCTGGTTTGTTTGCCTGACCTACCCACCTCCTGCTCACTGAAGCACACACAGGAGCTCTGCATCCCACAGCAAAGGCACTGATTTTTTAATTGTAAACTCTAAACACAGCTTCTTGTTTGCTTCGAGATCAAAGTCGAGTACCAATTCCTGATGCTGTCCCACAAGTGAGAGCTCCAGGTCTATCACTTCTGCTGTTTGTGCTCCTCCAAGCCCTCCCCTGCCTGCCAGGGTTTGCTGGAGGGGGCTGTAAACAGCCAGGAATATGAAATTCAAGAATCTGAGTGCCCTGAATGAGAAGACACATGCCATGGCTGCTGCACTCCCTGCCTGCCCAAGAGCAAGGCCGTTCTCCAGAGCTCCCAGGATGCTGGGGAATAGCATCAGAGCTGATTTCAAACAAACCTACCCAGGACAACAACCCAAATCTCCACAGGGGAATTGCTGTCAGATCCCCAGGTTAACCCCTGCAGGAGACCCCACCACAGGGAAGCTGCTCATTTAAGGTGTCAGAAGTTGGAGAATCTGATATTTTTGCCCTGTGTTCGCCCAGTAGCAAGGACTACTCTGAAAGCTGAGGATATTTAGAAACCCAATCCTGAAGACTCTGGTTACCCAAAGGACTGCTGCTGCTCTCAGCTATGCAAGGAGCTGCTTCACTGGGGATTTGTTGGCTTAGAACCAAAATACTCAAGACAAAAGCCCCAGTGAAGTATTTATCTTGTTAAATAGCTGACAGTGTTACATGAATTCCTTGGCAAAGGAAGCCCTGAAGTTACCCAGTGGTTTTGCTTCACCTCACACTGCACGGGCAGCTGGCCCGTGCTGCTCTGCTCTCCCCAGGGCTGCACAGGCACCTTCAGGACATGGAGTTGGGAAAAACTTCCATGAGCAGGACCAGTAGAAAGTGTGGGTCCCACCAGAACCACACATGGGCCACACTATTCCAGGCTAGCACAGCATGGAGCATCAACCTAATATTCCAACTCATCAAGGTGATTAATAACAAACTTCCAGAGCCTGACTGCAGGAGAGTCCAGGCTGCCAGAGAAAGGAGGAACAGACCCAGCAGTTATAGAGAAGATGAACCAGGAAACAGACTGAACCTACAGAACTCAGGCCCAGCAAGTCTGATGAGTTTCAATGCTCTGCCTTCCCACCTTTTCCCTCCCCCAAGAATGAGCCCTCAGTGGCCTGATCAGCAAGGATGCAGTCTGGAGTTCAGGAGCTGCTCTGAACTGGGCCTCTCTCCACTGCAGCTGGCAGGAGCTGCTCTACAACCCTAAAGTGCAGATTTCACAGACCCAAACCAGCTCAGACAGCACTTTCAGCAGCACTCCTATGGCTGTGACTGACTTATGAGAGTGTAACAGCTTCTCTGTGCAGTCCCATCGCCAAGACTCACAAAGACTTGGACACGCTCCTCTTAATTTAGAGGTAAACAGGATTTCCATTCTGAAGTTGAACTACTCATTCAGCTACAGCCCTGAACAAGTCCAGGAGACCCTGCAGTACCAGCTCCTTCTCATGCTTTGATACACACATCTGTTTCCTGACATCTGCACACCCATGGCCTCTGGAGCAGCCCCAGCAGCCAGCTGTTTTCCAAAGCAGCTTTTCCAAAACAACTCTGTCCCCAGAGATTTCAAGGCCACCACCCTGCTGTTACAATCCCTCCGGCACAGACTTCTGTGGAAGAGTTTTACTTCACCTTCATCTCCCATTAGCTGCTCACTAGCTTTAGAGAGAAAAGCCTCCACTTTCCCTGTCCCACAGCAGCTCTCTCTTGGAGCCCTCATCCACTTTCAGTTATCCTTGGCTGGAGGAGCAACTCATGGATGCAGCCTGGACTGACTCAAAAGCAACAAAAGCATCAAGGTTTTAATTATTCAGCCAAGGTTCTTTAACTCCTGTTCCTGACACTGACCCCTGTTTAGATGCCCTCAACAGACACAGCTTCACTTTGAGCAGACACTCAGCAACACACGCCTTGGATAGCACCCACTCTTCAGTCAGCAAGAAGGCAACATCAGCAATGCAAAGCAGCAAACTGCCACCTGCACTGCAAAGAATCTGTGACCTTCAGAATATCTTTCCCAGACTGCACAAAGATCTCCTGCCTCAAGCAGCTCCCTATTTGGAGCGCTACCAAACCAAAGCAAACATGAAATCCAGTGTTTTCTTATCTGTTTATGTGGAATTGCTCCGGCAGCTCATTCCTGTGCTCCAGGGGAGGACAGCACTCCCTCCACAACTCAGATGAATTTTATACCTCCCCAATAGTGTCACATCCAGAAAGGCTCCCTGTTTCTGGCCAGTGTCTGGAGTGTTTTCAGTGTTATCCCGACAACTTCTCAGGACTTGCGTAAGAGGCTGCAAACTTCATACCCCAAGGGAAGAAAACAGCTGACTCCAACATTTCTACATTCTATCCTCTTTTAAGTCTGCTGACAGGAATACTCTGGGCTACACCCACTTCATTAGAAGCGTTCCCATTTCATTTCCTGTGTCTGAAAGCACTTGGCATTCCTCCCCCCTCCCTCTTCAGGGAGATGCCGTGATCATCATCCACTAACTGTGCAGCAGCTGAAGAAGTTTGGATCCAGAGTTGATGACTGGCAGGGCCTAGAGCAACCCTCGAGCTGATCCCTCTCGAGATGCAGAAGAGCTTGGCTGTGATGGAGACAATTCCACGTCTCAGCACAACAATCAGGTTTGGCCAAGCACACACACAGCACCAGACAGTTCCTTTAAACACTGCTCAGCCCATCACTGGTTTCACAGGAAAGCAAAGAGAATTATTCTACTAATGAAAAACGAGATAAATGTTGTATCTTACTACATTCATATCCATGTGCCAAGCCAGCCTTTCCCTCATGCTCTCCAGGAGTCCATCTCACCTTGCCTGGGTTGTTTCGTCACCTGAAGAGGCATCAGCACCTCCAGGGATCTCCACTGCCTGCACAACCTGCAACCAAATGTCATCTAAATCAGCCAGAGCACCTTAGGATGGAACGTCACCCCAGAAGCAGATTTTGGTCTGAAGGTATTGACTGTTCCAGCAAACTACTGTGACTCATGAGGAGTCTGAGGTGATTTCAATGCTGAGACCCAGGCAGGACCCCAAAAGTTCCTGTCCTTGACCTCCCAGATCCAGCCAGGCTTGTGCTTTACGTGCTTGCCTCACTCCATGAACGCATCATGACCAACATTGTCTTGTGGCTGCCTACAGCTACTATCCTGAATTCTTAGCCCTTTTCAGCTTCTTTCTTAGCCTTCTTTCACCTTATTATCCAGGTGAGCTGAAAAGAAATGTACAAGGCTTCCAGAGTCAAGGCAGCAGTGGACATCAGTGGGAGATTTCCAGGAAGCTCACTCAGCACTGCACGTCAGGACAACTGGACTGAGTTTGCTTTTCTGGCCCCAGCCAAGGCTCAGAGCCGGCTCAGGAGCCCCAGCAGAGCACAGGCCCAATGTCAGGCTGTAAACAGGGCGGCTCAAGTGTGCTGACCCTCCACACAAAAAGCTAAGAATAGCAGATGCAAGTTGTTCCATCCCAGACTTAAAATAGTCCCTCGGCATATTCTCCTCTCCAACTTCCTTACGGGCTTGAAAACAGCCAAGGTCAGAGCTCCAACAACCACATCCGAGGGCAGCAACTAAAAGTCCACTGGGCTGGGGTCAGAGCTGGGCCGGGCTCCTCTCAGGGTCACAGCACCACTCACAGCTCCTGCCCAGCCCCAGGAGCTCTGTCAGCACCCTGAGCACCACCAGAAATAAGGTCCGAGCAGTTTCTGCAAGATTTAGCAGGACAAACCTGTTGCTCACACTCACACCTGCACTCCTGCTGCAATCCCACACTGACTGCACTCCCAGCTCACACACCAGCATCTCTCCCGCTGTGACAGAGACCCAAGGACAGCCTTGCTCGAGATTTCCTCCCAAACAAGCCACAAAATGTCCCTGCAGCCCGTGGGCCTTGCTCAGCGCCCTACAACACCTTGTGTTTCCCCTCACAGGGGCCCTCGAGGGCCACAGGGCTGCGCTTGGCACCAGCAGCGACCCAGGACAGTCTCCCCTGGAGCCTTTTTGCAGCAAATCAAGCCACGTCTCTCATTTCAGCAGTCCCCGGGAGCCCAGCTGGGCTTCCCAGCTCCTGGAGCTTCCATTCCCACCTCAGAGGCTGAGCAACGACAACACAATGCAATCCCACCATGACACCACTTCTGTCCTGCAACCACACCTTCCCCGAGCCCATTCAACTTCCAATCGGTCACGGCTGTGAAAGAGGGAGCCGGGGCAGAGCTCCCGGTCAGTCACACGGCACCGGCTGCAGGTGCCCGTCCCTGCCGTCCCGAGAGCCGCTCCCGCTCGCAGCCAGCCCGAAGGAGCCCAGCCCTGGAACCCACAGTACCGCCGGGACGTTCTCCCCGAGCCGGGCACCGTCCCCTAGGCCGTGCCGCTGCCCCCGCCCAGCGCGGCTCCTCTCCCGTTACCGCTCACCGCACCAGGCCGGAGCGCCGGTGCCCCGCGGCAACGCCGCTCCCCCGCCTCGCAGGGCCCCGCTGGGCCGGCACCCAGCGAGAGGAGACGGTACCCGACCGCCCAGACCGCCGGCGCCCGTCCGGTGCAGCCCCGGCATCGCCCCGCCCGGCACAGCGGCGCCACCGAGCCCCCGCTCCACTCCCGCCACAGGGTCCCCGAAGCGGCGGGGCCCGGCTGCCGCACCCGGCCGGGGGAGATCCTGGGGAACGCGTTCGCACCCTGGGGCAGGGCCCGGGCCCCTCGGGGCGAAAGGAGCGGCGGGGCCGCACTCACCGCCCGCAGCACCGCTCCCGCCGGCGTCCAGCAGGTCCCGGCCTTCACTTCCGCTTTTATCCCCGTTCCGCTTCCGGCCTCCGCCCGCCGCCACAGGGGGACACAGCTGCCAATCATCCAGGCCACGCCCACTCGAACGCACGCAGCCTTAAAGCCCCTCCCCCCCGAATCTCGGCATGGCGGCATGGTGTCATGGCGAGCCCGCGGGGGCTGCTGGGAGTTGTAGTGCGGGCCGGCGGGGGCTGCTGGGAGTTGTGGTGCGGGCCGGCTGGGGCCCTGCGCGGCCGGCCACGAGAGGGGGCTCGGGGGGGACCCGGGCAGGGCGGGGCGGCCGCGGGCAGAGACTCAGCGGAGGCGGGACTGGAAAAATAGAGCTTTTATTTCTCGGTGTTGCGGGGAGCACGGGAGAGGCGGTGCGGAGCAACGCGAACTACGGCGCCGGGGTGCGGCGGCGGCGGCCGTAACCCCCGGGAAACGCGGAGATCCTCCCGGAGATCCCTGCGGATCCCCGCCGCTCCCGGTCCCGCGGGTCCCCCGGGGCTGCGCTGCCCCGCCGTGTCCCACGGCCCCGGGCGAGTAGGGGGTACCCGGGCGGGGCTGCCGGGTGCGGCGGGGTTGTAGAAAACGCCCCGTGGGCGAAGAGTAAAAAACCGTATCAAAATCCCTGCCAGTGTTCGGAGTGCGGAGTCCCGGCGGGCTCCGGGGGCGGCGGGCAGGGCCCCCCCCGGGCAGGGTCATCCGGAGCGGAGTCCCCCGGTGAAGGTCCCCCCGGTGCCCGCGGGGTCAGTGGGAGCTGGCGGAGCCGGACCGCGGCTGCGGGCGGGCGCGGGGCCAAGCCCCGGCCGAGCAGCCGGGGAAGGAGCGGGCGGAGCGGGGCGGCAGCGAGGGGGGCTGCGAGTCCGAGCCCCGGCGAGGGTCGGGGCCGGGGGTGTCCCCCCGCGGCGGGCGCGGCCCCTCGGCGCCCACCCAGGGGTGCAGGGCGGCGGTGTGGGCAGAGCGGCT
>VZTJ01003624.1:263605-275812 GCA_013397795.1 Orthonyx spaldingii
CGCCCCCGCCCCGCCCCGGCACCGGGAGGGGCCTCGGCATTGGCGAGCACCGTCCTCCGCCCGCGGGCAGCGCGATTTGTCCCGGGGGGGCACCGGGTTGGTGGCGCCGGGACCTGTTCGGCACCGGAGCTGCGGTACCGGGAGGCACCGGGACCCGCTCGGCCACGGGAACCGCTCATCCCCGGCCCTCCCGGGCCCACGGGGGCTGCAGAAGGAGCAAGACCCGCCGCACCTCGGGTAACCTCTGTCCTCGTACTGCACTCAGGCAGCTGGGCCCGCGCACGCCCCGGTGCAGGCGCCACGGATGAGCCCGGTCCGAGCCCCGCGGAGGCATGGACTTGCTCCGGCAGCTGCCCCGGTGTTGAGCTGTGCCCGCCCGACCCCTCCCCAGAGAGACAACGGAGCCATCTGACATCAGGCTACCATTTATTGTAAAAGGCCGCGGTGCCCGCGGTGCCCTGAGCAGGCTGGGCCAGGGCCAGGGCGGGGAGGAGGTATCTAAAAGTGCTATTTACACTGAGCTGCGGCTGTGTGTCCCCGGAGTCCATCCTGCCGGGGACCCTCTCTCTGTCCCCGCTGCCCCCATCCCATTCAGTAAAAGCTCCTTGCAGCTCCCTGCGCCTGGCTCGTGCTCGGGTCCTTCCCTGAGTGTCCCTGGCACTCCCTGGGGCCGGCAGGGCTGGTGTCAGCACCTCTCGGCACCGCTGTCGGCTGGGCGTCCGTGCCCCCTGGGCAGCCCAAGGCGTCGGGGCAGGCGGTGCCAGGGTGCTGCCCGCGCTTGCCCATGGTGAGGATGCCCGCAGCGTGGTTGCCGGAGCCGTGGAGCAGGCGGTAGAGCCGGCTCTGGAAGGCCAGGGGAACGCTCTTCCTCTTGCCCAGCGTGAGGATGCCGGCGGCGTGGTTGCCCATGCCGTGCAGGAGGTCGTAGACGCGGCAGGAGCAGGTCTTCTGCCGGCAGCAGTGGGGCAGGCTCTGGCGGGCAGCGGCCAGCGAGCACAACAGGAGCAGGAGCAGGAGGCAGGCAGCTCGCCGGGGCTGCCGGAGCAACGGGCAGCGTTAGTGCGGGGCAGCGAAGGGGCAGAGAGGGGGCACTGCACAGCCCCAGGGCTGCCACCCCTGCTCTGCTCGCTGGGCTTTCAACTCCCCCCTGCCCCGGTTGTCTTCCGCAGGGGCCCAGCCCCACACCCGGGGTGCACCTGGAGCGTCACTCGTAGGTGCCCTGGGGCACGGCCAGCACCCTCACCCGTGTTCCAGCCGGCAGCCGGGCGTGGGTGTCCTCACTGCACCCCTGCCCTGCTCCAGCACGCGGCAGCTGTGGCAAACACCCTCCTCTCGCTGTCCAGTGCCACAGGACAAGCAGTGAAGGCACCCGTGCTGCAGGTATTGCACGCCCAGCTCCCTCCCAAGAAGTCCCCTCATCAGCTGCTGGCTGCAGTCAGAGAGTCCCGGGGATTTGCTGCACACTCGGAGCTTCCCAAGAAACCGGCCAGGCCCTCCCGCACCCCCAGCCCCACATTCCAGCCTCCCACCCATCGCTGCTCTCCTGTCCCCAGGGGCTGCAGCGCCCCAGCCCCACCTTGGTGTTGGGCACCTCCATCCTTCCCGGGGTCTTCAGGTGGCCGAGCGGCTCTGGGGCGTGTCCCATCGGGCAGCCGACAGCGCAGCACCCTGCACTGCCACTGCCACTTTATAGGGCCCAGCACAATGGCACTGCCAAAAATACCGCTGGGGCAGCGGGAGCGACCGGTCTCTGGGAGACATGGGAGCGCTGTGGTAGCCCGGAGACCGTCCAGGCCTTTCCCCTCATTTGCAGCTCCCCATTGTGTGGCTACTCACTGGACGGGGTGCCTGGCACTAATGAGGCCATAATTGCCCCCGGGCCGCGCTGCTGGGCTGGCACAAAGGGGCTGAAGGTCAGCGCTGGCCAGCTCCGGCAGCAGAGCAGTGCGCGGGGCCGCTGCTCAGAGCCCCATTAGGTTAATTAACCCCCCGAACAAAGGGGTGCCAGCAGCTGCATAGCTCCCTGACTGACGTGGGGAGCCGTCACCCTGTGCTCGGCTGGTGCCAGGAAGGGATAGTGCCACCAGGGCCCTGTACACAGTGCCACCCTCCATCCCCTTTGGTGACTGTCCCACCCTGCTCCTGTGCCTGGAACAGAGGAAGCTACAGGGCACCAGGGAGGGCCCTGCACTCTTCCTAACACTTCACAGCCCCAGCCCAGCCCCAGATCACCTCCAGCCTTGTGCTGGAACTCCCTTGCCCTGGGGGATGAACCCAAACATTTCCCTGATGCCAGAAGCCACATCTGCTGTTCAGTGACACCCTGGTCCCACACCTGCTGCACCAGAGAGCCTCCCAGCCCCTCTGCATAGTGGGGGCCCCAGGGATGCTACGGAGGTGACAGGACCAGCCAGGACCTTTCTTGCCAGCCAGGCTTTCGCCAGGGCTGGTGAAGGCCAAACCTGCAGCCCTGGGGAGGGTAAGCAGGAGCCCAGACCTGGGGCTGCTTTTCCAAGTGGCATCTGGCACAGCAGGCTGGGGTTACATGCACATGGGCACTGGGGTACCAGCACCCCCACCGGCCCCACAGCAAAGTAGTGGCTCCAGAAGCAGACGGAGGGGATGGATGAGTCCTCTGGGAGCATGGCAGGGCAAGCAGGAGCAGGGACATCTCTCCCCAAACTCTCCACTGAGTTCTGGTGCAAGCCCCTCAACACAGCAGAGCGCAGGCACCCAGCCTCACACACATTCCCCAGGCAGGCTGGGGCTCCCTGCTCCCGGCCCCTGCAGCCAGGAGTGCTCAGTCCGGGCCCCCGAGCCCCAGACCGGGGTCAGCAGGACGCTGTGTCGCCGCCTCCGTCTGTCTCAGGGATGGGCTCCAGCGGGGCTCGCAGCCGGGAGGGCTCCGGCGAGGCTGATCCGTTCCTGCCGATGCCGCAGGACTGTCCCGCATTGTGGATCTGCCACAGGTTGTCCAGTGCCTCCGCTTTGGCGTGCTTGAGGAGGTCAGCCTGGCCCTGCGGGGAGGAGAGGTCGAGGGTGTGTTAGGGTGGAGGCAGGAGGGTGACGGGGCAGGGCAGGACAGGAGTGTCGGGACAGGAGTGTCCGCGCAGCCCTCGCCCCTCACCTTGAGGACAGTGATGTTCCAGGCGAAGCTCTCCAGCGCCTTCTGCAGCTTGCGGCCCCGCAGCCCCTCCTTGGTCTCAATGCGGTGCAGCTCCTTGTGGAAATCCATCCCTGCATGGATGGGAGAGGCGCTCAGTGGGTGCAGGGACGCTGGCCCAGGGACAGCCACCACCCACGGCCAACAGGGACCAAGCCAGAGGGACGCCCTTTGCCCACCACGGGGTTGCAGGGCTGGGTGGGCTCCACACTGCCCCAGCAGCCTCAAGACTCCTCCATGCCTCAAACGATGGGCCAACAGAGCCCCCAGAATCCCAACACCACCATCAGCCACAGCCTGTGGCTCTTCTGGGCTCTGCAGACCACGAGGTCTGGAAGGGCAGTGAAGACCCTGGGCAGAGCACAACTCTGGCACTCCACGGCTCTTCTGGGGGGACTCAGAGCAGGGCCCCCCCATCGGAGCTCGGCCCCGTCACTGTGCCCCACGTGACGTCCCCGTGAGTGGGTGCTATATTTACCCCCCTGACGCAGCACCGGCTCCGGGCCCACGCGAGGGCTCCCACACAGCTCGCTCGCCCTCACGCTGCCAATCAACGCCCACAGCCCCGTGCCCCCGCCCGGATCCCCCCGGACCCCCGGCTCCTGCCAGCCGGGGACCGGCTGTGCCAGCACCCAGGGCTCGTCCACAGCCTGGCCAGGGTGACAGCAGGGACAGGCAGCACCAGGGAATGGCAGTGGGGGCTGCAGCCGTCAAATTGCTGCCCACCACTGCCCCGAGGGCCTGCACACCCCGGAGTCCCTCTGCCCTGCAGCACTCCAGCACAGCAGCCAGAGCAGCGCAGGAGGGCACAGCACCAGCCTGTGCCCTGCAGCCCGTGCCCCACTCTCCCCCAGCGCTCTCAGCAGCGGCGGAGCTGAAAGCCAAGAGCTCGGGGAGATTTCCGTCTGCCGCGTAGGCAGGGAACAAACACGGCTGCTGGCAGCAAGGCTGGCATGGCGGGGAGAGCAGAGCAGGGCCCCCTCCTTCTTCCCCAGCCCCTCCAGCTCCTGACACTCTCCCAGCCCCATGGGGAGCCCACAGAAGCCCCTGGAGCTGGTGGGGCTGTCCCTGTGGGGTTCCAGCCAACAGAGGGGCCGTGCAGCCATCGGGGCCTGGAGTGGGGCCGTAGGTCCCAGGCAGCTGCTGGAGTGGGGGCAACCGCAGGGAGGACCAGGGCAGGCAGCAGCAGCACCTGCTTGTGTGGGTTCTACCATGTGTTTGGGAAGCCTTAACACTTAGTTGCCATTTCTGCCGTCAGCCCCAGCCTGTTATTTCTGGCACTAATTATGTTCTGGCGTTTGACAGCTAATGACTCTTCCCTGCTTCCTCATCAGCCTCCCCCACTCTTCTTGCTCTGTGCCACACAGCTCTGCAGCCCACCCACCCACACCCTGCCCCAGTGCAGGAATCCCTGAGCCCCAGCACCCCAGGACGCGCCTGGGTGCACAGCCAGAGCCACACCGGAGCTGGGGCTGCCCTCCGGGACCCACCTGCCTGCTGTGCCTGGATGAGCTTCCCGTACACTGTGTCGGCAGACTCGATCAGCGTCCGGCTGGTCTGGATCATCTGGGGAGAGGGGCAGCATGAGGAGCTGGGCAGCTCCAGCCCGGTGCCCCCCGGCCAAGGGGATGGGGAGACGGGGCTCATCAGGGGTCCAGCCCGGGATCCAGCCCTCCCCACCTCGCCACACATGGCCAGGTGTGGTGTGACCAGCACCTGCCCAGTGGCCAGGTTCCCTTCAACACAAAAGAAGGAAGTAGCTCTGGCTGTGACTATTAACGGGATTTCTCCCTCCTGGTGGGACCAGGGCAAGGGAAAGGCACGGGGTAGGGGCTGCAGTGTCCCAGGGTCTGACTGATCCTTGGCAAGGCTCCTCCCTGGGCAGCCCTCATGCAGCCCCCTGGCTCAGGATGGGTACAGTGAGTTCAGAGTCCCTCATCCTTGGCAGGGTGCTGGTCCCAGTGCCACTGATCCCCAGGATTCTCCCCAGGGAGCCGAGCCCTGGTAGGACAGCACTCACCGTCTCGTAGGCAGTGAGGACCTTGCGCAGCAGGTCTGGGATGGGGCCCTGGGCCTCCATGGGGGGGTACTGCTCTGCCAGGTTGAGGGTGACGCTGGGTGCGCTGTCACTGTGCAGCAGCCATGTGGACACGGTCAGGATGCACTGCTTCATGTTGGCGGCGGGTGTCAGCCCACACAGCTCCTTGAAGGAGACCAACGCATTCTGCAGGCAGAGACCAGTGTCAGGAGTTCAGCTGGGAGGACCCCGGGAGCCCCCCGGCACAGGAACACCCCCATTTCCCACAGCTCTCTGCTCCAGATAAGGCTCCTCGCTCATGTCCCCCAGGAGAAGGGGTACACCCGGGCTGCCCACCACTGTCAGTCCAGCCCCATCCTCTCCTGCAGAAACCAGGTCCCCCAGTCCGTACCTGTACATTCTCCCGCAGGTCGGTGGCCTCCCGCAGCGGCTGGGTGGCCGTCCGGAAGACCTCATCGATGGCTTTGATGCCAGTGGCCTTGGTGGAAGTGTACTCCCGCACCCGGCGGCCCCGGCGCCCTGCCAGCCCCCGGCGGTGCCCCTTGCCCCCACCACGGCGGTCAGTGATGGCCACGTGCACAAAGAGGGTGGCGTGGGGCAGGGGCTCCCCAGCCAGCGACTGGAGGGGGACGTGGCGGTAGCCAGGCTGCAGGCACTCGAAGGGGATGGTGTACTGGGCAATGAACTCGTCCCCGATGTAGTCATCGTCCAGCACGACGAAGCGCAGGACGGCCAGCTCTGGCAGGTTGATCTGGAACTCCAGGCTCTCGTCGAAGATGGGGTTGTCCCCGCTCTGCAGGGCTGTCTTGGTGCGGTGCTCAGCGCAGTCAGCCGGGATGCCGTGGATTTCAGCGCAGACATAGGGCTCCACAACCTCCCCCTTGGCCCCCGAGCCCTTGGGCTTGGGCAGGTTCTGCCCACTGATGACCTTGAGGTGTAGGAGCTGGGCAGGCACCCCGGGCAGGGAGTCCTTGGCGTTGGCACTGAAGTAGGAGACCTCCTCCCGCATGATGGCCGGGCGCAGGACGTAGCCACAGGCGCCGTTCTGCTGGAACCAGCCCGCATTCAGGTCCATCATGAGCCCCGGGGTCTGGTAGTTCATAGCCACCATCTGGCAGCCGCACTTCCAGAAGTCCTGGGGGTTCATGTTGCTGGCGTCGATGCGCATGGGGCTGGGGTAGATGCGGGAGAGGAACCGCTTGTTGTAGCTGACCAGCTCAGCCGGGCACTCGTTGGCGAAGCGTCCCGCCTCCACCTCGCTGAAGGAGCACATCTCCCAGTAGCGCTGCCCACGCCGCGAGCTCTCGAAGTCCTGGAAGGGCACTGCCTGGCAGAGGCTCACCAGCTCCGAGAGCTCACGGCTGAGGCGCACCCGCCGCAGGCCACCTCCCTCCGGTGCCTCCCGGTCCTCCTGGCCCAGTCGCCGTGCCAGCTCCCAGCCTTCCTCCTCGTCCGACACCTCCCCCTCGCTGTCCTCGCAGCTGGGCGGCAGCTTCTTGCCCTTGATGAGGATGCGGCCCTTGAGCTCCTCCGGGGAGGGCAGGTAGGATGCCACGGGGTTGGGAGGCTCCAGGTACAGCTTCTCCCCCAGCGTCTTACGCAGGCACTGGGCAGCGAGGCGCTGCTGGGGGGCCGAGCAGCGCACCACCAGGCAGAGGATGAGGGGGTAGGCGGAGGCAGTGAAGGCGTGCTGGTCAATCAGCCCCACCACGGCACGGAAGGGCACACAGGAGGCAGCTGAGGGGCTGGTGTAGACCACGGGCTCACCCTCAGGGCCATCCCACAGCACCAGCTCGATGCTGCGGCAGCCCAGGCCCAGGGCGCTGATGTAGCCGCTGATGTCGGAGCGGCCCCAGAAGTTGTCCTCCAGCAGGCAGGCGCTGTGGGCAGAGCTGATGTAGTAGTGGGAGAGGGGCTGCGCCATGTCCTGGCAGACCTTGCGGTGCTGCGGGTCGAAGATGGAGCAGTCGGCAGAGAGCAGGTAACGTGTGAAGCCGTCGATGGCCAGGTAGCCCTTCTCCCGGCCCTCCTTGGAGGGTTCGTACTTGCTGACAATCTCCAAGCACTTCTCCTCCGTCACCCCCTCCATGCCCTGCTCCACCTCCAGGAACATCAGCAGGTCCTTCACACCCAGGTATTCCTTGTTGCTGGAGAACTGGACCAGCAGGAAGAAGATCTCAGGGCGGGTGCAGAGCTCGCAGTACGCCTCCACGAAGAGGTCGCAGGCCACCTCTGTGCCGGGACGCTCGCTGGCCTTCTGCAGCTCCTTGAACTTCAGCTCGATGGTGGAGGTCTTCATGCCAGGGTTGAGTGCTTTGATCAGCTGCACAGCCCGGGACACGGGGATGCGGCCGGACTTCTCCAGGTCAGCAAGGTCGAAGACGGAGGAGATCCAGGACGTCCGGAGGCTGGGGTGGCCGGTCCCGGGCGCCTCAGGGCTGTGCTTCCCGTAGGACACCAGATACCGCAGCCCCATCACCCAGGCACTCACCACGTCTGCTGAGCTGGCCACCAGGTCCAGGGACTCATAGTTGTCTCCGTAGATGATGGAGAAGGCGCACTCATCCGGGAACTGGTCGGAGAGGCCATTGCTGCGCAGGACAGGCGTCTTCTTGCCCACACGCACCTCTTTGACCGATTTGATCTCAATCTTGGCCTTCTCTGAGTCCTTCTTGGAGGGCTCCCAGCGCACGGAGCGCATGTCAGCGTCCAGCACAAAGAAGCGGCTGTACATGCGGGAGTTGGAGCGCACCTTCTTCAGCTCACAGCCCTCCAGCATGAGCGAGATGCAGGCAGCTGTGCTGTTGATCTTGCGGTCATTGGGCATGGAGCTGAAGGACACCGTCTTCTTCTTCTGTGGCGGCCGCTGCCGGGAGCCATCCTGCCAGGGTGGGAGAGGGGCAGAGCCATCAGGGACAGCCAGGCAGCACACACCCCATCAGTTCCCGGCATCCTGTCCCACAGTCCCCCCACACCAGCCCGAAGAGAGCATAGCACCACCCCAGGGTGCCCCAGGGTGTCCCAGCACCACAATAAACCCAGTCCACTCCAGTCTGCCCCTCTCCTGGGGGCTGGGAGCCAGCTCCAGCCCTGGCTTCCCTCACAGCTCACTGCCTGGCTTATTTTAACTCAGCTTTCCTTCCTTCCTTCCTTCCTGCTCCTGGCCCTGGATCCTTCCCCACTGCTCGCTCACCCTCACAGGCACAGCCAAGCGCCAGCAACCCAGCACAGTCCCTCTGTCCCTGGCCTGGGGACACCAGAGGAAAACAGATGCCCAGAATGCGATGCATGAGCAGAGCTGCTCCACGGCAGACCCCCACTCTTCTGCGAGGAGTGGGGCAGGACAGCCCCTGCCTGTGCCTCGTGCTGGAGATGACCACGGCCACGGCTCTGTCCCACAGAGCGCAGGGCCACCAGGGCAGGGGCTGTTTGCTGCCAGCACCTCGTGCCCACACTCTGTCCTTCCTGACTACAGGGAGGAGGGATCCAGCTGGGGCAGGGGATGAGGGGGAACAGCAGGGCCAGGAGTGTATTATGGGATGGATTTCATTAAGTAGCACAGTAGGAGGAGATTTAATCCACTTCTTCAAGATTATGGTGAGTCACCTCTAATCTGGTGGTGTCTCTGTCAGAGGCAGGTCCTGCTCAGACGCCCAGGTTGGAGGTGAGGGGTTGCTCCCCTCCAGCGCCCCAAGAGCTCCCACAGCTCCCGCGTGGGGCTGTGCCTGGGCAAGAACATCCCATGCCTGATCCTGGAGGGTTGGGATCTGTCCCATGGGGCCAGGCAGCCACAGCCAAGGGCATTCGGGAGAGGTCGCACAGACGGATGTGCGGTTCCCCCAGAGAACGGGGAATCCTCCAGGGATGCCCGGGACACAACGGCCCAGGGAAGGAGGAACCAGCATCAGCCCTCAGCCCCTTGTTACAGCCAGGCACATCCTACTATCCCGGAGCTCGGATGTGGGAGCTGTTTGCATCCTCTCGCTGCCAGATTGCTCCAGGGAGCTGGCCGAGCTCCAAGACCCTTCCTCGGTGCCAGCCATCCCGGGTCGGCAGGGGCTCGGCGGCAGGTCACGCCAGCCGCCAGCCCTGAGGGGAAGGACTCGATGCCGGATGCTTCCTGCAAGTTGCAGTCTGAGCTCCCCACTGACGGGCAGCCCCGGTCCCCAGCTCGCCACGGGGCGGTGGGCAGGGAGGGCCGCTCCTCCTGCCCCCCGCAGGACCCCGGCAGGACCCCCGCATCTCCGCAGCCCCGCTCCCCGCCCGGCGCACCCACCCCGGGCGGCTCCGCAGCGGGCCCCAAAGCAGAAAACAGGAAATCCATCCGGAAAGGAAACACGGGCGGGGGGCCTGCGTGCACCCAGCGCCAGGGACCTGCTTCCAGCTGCGCCCAGGGCGGGCAGAGGACACACCCCACCGGCACCAGCCCCGCCGGTGCCCCGACTGCCCCGGCTCAGGGCGAACGCCCAAACGCCCTCCCTGCAGACCCCCACCCTCCCTAGATAGGGGAGGGAGTGCCCGCTGCAGCACTTTGGGGTGCAGATGTGTGGCACCAAGAGAGATGTGTGGAACCAAGAGAGCCGGGCAGCACACGGGCTCTGCTTCTCCCTCGGCACGGGCCCGCAGCAAGCAGGGGACAGCGGGTGGCGAGGAGTTTCCCGACTGCAGCTGCCCCGCGCTCCTCAGAGCGGCCTGGGCACCGGCAGGGAAGAGCCGCTGCTCCCTGGCAGCCCCTTCACAGGCTGTTCCAGGTGGTCTTCAACCCTGGGGTCACCCCACGAAGTGCTGGGTGAGGCGCAGCAGGTGCCGAGTAAGGCAGCAGTGGAGCCGGGAGGACACGGCCCCCATGGCCTTGGTAGCACGGAACACCTCCAGAGAGAGGACAGAGCTCTGGCCGGAGCAGGGATTCTGCTCTCTGTGCCTCCAAGCCGGCAGGGAGCAGGCAGGGCTCCACAGAGCCAAGCACCGACCACGATGCCGATGCCTCGATGCCAGTGGTGAGCGTGAGCAGGGCACGGAGGGCACGTCCCAGCCCAGCTCTGCAGCGTGTGTTAAGCACCTCTTCAGCCAATTATCTCCTGCATTAGTGCCCTGGTGAGTGCTGCTGCCCTAATCTCAGCCTCCACGTGACGGCCACCGTTACCGGCCACGTAACCCACTCTCAAAGCACGGGATGGAGAAGGGCTCATCAGGCGTCCCTGCCTTCCCTTTATTCCCCAGCCTGCCCTGATGTGACTCGTGTGCAGCTGAATTCCCCAGGGTCTCCCCACTCCCCCTGTCCCAGGCTGGGCAGCGTGGGCAGGGGTGCCGGCAGGCAGCAGCCCCAGAGCTGAGGCAGTGGGAGACCAGGCACAGCCAGGGCTTTTCTACCGTCGTTTGTTCCCTGCCAAGAAGAGAGCGACTGACACATCCACTCCCCGCGGCACCAGCTGCTACTCCCCAGCGAGGGGCCATGGAGTCAGATCTCAGCAGAGGCACCACACAGCTCCTGGGGCTGGCACACCGTGGGAAGGGGGCTCAGGGGAAAAATAGTGAGACGCTAGGGAAGGGACACCTCCTGCAGCAGGGGAGAACAGATCCAATACCCCTAAGTGCCTCTTCAGCATCCTCCCAGCCCATGGGACCACCAGTCCCCTCCGCTTTCAGGCTGGGAAGAAAGAAGGGAGCAAGTTCTCTAGCCAGGGCACGGTGACACTGCAGGGGACAGCCCCGGACCCCGCTGTGCCAGGCCCCCGTCTTCACATCGCCAGTGAGTCGCACTTTCAGGTTCACTCCTCCAGCTTTTTCTGGAAATCCCAAAAAATAACAGAGCTGGTAGCTCTTCCCACATGTGCCTCCGCGGCCGCTCAGGCCCGGGATGGACTCGGAGATGCACAATGGATCAGCACAAGCTGGGGACAATGTCCGGGGCTGACCTCCCCCCGGGCCAGCGCCCTCCCCGGCCAGCGCTGGCCCTGGGCCACCCGACCTTCACGTGAGGCCAAATCCCGCGGTGACGCAGGGGGTGACAGGGATGTGCCCAGCCCGGGGGCAAGCGAGAGCTTCACGGCCCCCAGCCCGCCGTGCCCACGGATGGTGCCTGGGCAAGGAAAGATGTCGGTCCCATCCTGGGAGGAGCAGGACACCCCGGCGAGATCCCCAAGGAAACCGGGCATCGACGGCGCACCGGCAGCAGCCTCGGGCTGCACGGGAACCCCGGCAGGTCTCGGTGCCGTCACCGCGTGGGCACAGCCCGGCCGCCCCCGCAACAGTTTGCAGTGAGAGCCCGGGTGGGCGCGGGCAGGGACTCGGGGTCCTGACACCGCTGTCCAGAACGCTGCATCCCGGGGACAGGAGAGCGGGACTGGGGCACCACGGGAACAGCCCCCTCACGGTGTATTAATAGCACCGGAGCAATCCCAGCTTAAAATAGGCTGCCGGGAGCAGGGAGGCGAGTCCCGGGCGGACGTGACCTATTGTATCAGCGAGTACCGCTGGCATCAGCACAATTAGGGGGGTTCGTTTAGGAAAGCACACGTGTGATCCGCTGCTCACCCAGGTGGGAGACCCCCGAGACCCTCCCTGGCCCCCGGCCCCACCACGGCCCGGCAACACCGGCCCCAGGTGTTGGGAGCAGACTGCGAGCTGGCCAGGCCCGAGGCTCAGTGCTTGGCAGGAGAGAGCACGGGAGAGCAGGAGCTGCTCTAGGAGCAGGAGCGGGCGTCTTCTCACTGGCACCCAGGGGTGCCCTGAGCAGGACCGGGTGATGCTGCAGCGTGGCTATGGCACTTGACAGAACGACCCACGGACACTGCACAGAGCCGGGCCGGGCCAGACTGTGCCCTTGGGGACCCTGGGTCCGGGCAGGGCGCGGGGACACCGTGTCAGTCCCGGTGTGACCAGCACCGCGGGCGGGTGGCGACCCCCGGCCGCCCGGGGATGCAGCTGCTCTGCAGCTCCTCGGAGCCACTCCACGGGCACAGCGCAAGCGAGGAGCGGAGGACAGAGCCGGGGCGGGGGGACGCGG
>VZTJ01003624.1:276312-295441 GCA_013397795.1 Orthonyx spaldingii
CGGCGCCTTCCGTCGCCGGGGCATCCCCGGCCTCCGCCCAGCCCCGCAGCGCCCGGGCCCGGCAGCCGCCCCATCCCGGTGCGACCCCGGCCGAGCCCGCATCCTGCAGCCGGGCACGCAAAGCCAGCCTGGCACCTTTCAGCCGGGCACCCGCACCCGCCAACCTTCGTGCCGGCAGCACAAACGAGCCTGCACCCAAAAAAACCTGCACCCTGCAGCCGGGCACTCAAATCGACCTTGCACCCTGCAGCCTGGCATCCAAACCCAGCCGGGCTCTCACCAGCCTGGCCCTGCCCAGCGGGTTCCACCCTACCAAGCTCCCCTCCCACTGGGGTGGCACCCAGGCATGGCAGCGCGAGCAGAGCCGCCCAGGGCAGCCCCGGCCCCGCACGGCTCTTCCAGGCAGGCGGCTCAAGGCTTTTGTTGCGGGATGCTCCCAGCCCAAGGAAAAGCTTCTCCCAGACCTGGAGCAGAAATTTTGCTCCAGTTTTGTTCCAGCAGGGATGGGGGAGCAGGCCTCAGCCAGGTTCATCATCTCGCGGGATGCTTTGCTTTGTGTGAGCCTTGTTCAAGGCATCATCTCCTGCCCACGGCTCGACTGCCCCCCAGCAGCAGCTGCGGCACAGCAGGTGCCCCACACGCCCTCGCCAGCCCTTGAAATAACCCTTAATGAGCAGGAGGGGAAATGACCGGTCCCTCCCGATGGTGCTCAAAGGCACAAAGAGCCTGGTGCCCCCGGAGTGCAGCAGCCGCTCAGACGGTTAAATATTCATGGCTGCCCCTTCCCCAGGACCCCCGAGAACAGCAGCAACTCCTCAGCCCCCAGAGCAGTCAGATTGCTCGAGCAATCTCTTTAATGAGGATTAAAAATAATAGTCTAAAAAATCAATCCCAGAGTGCGGTCCTTTATTTATTTTTAAGAGATAATCCTCCTTTAGTTTGCATTTGGTTTTTAAAACATTAAAAGCAGCCCTCGCTGGAGCTTATTTTTAAACCAGTGGACATGCACTGGAGCCTGCCACCACCAGCCACCTGAGCCCTGCCCACAGTGTCCCTGCCAGGGGACAAAATGCCACAGGGCCCCAGTGATGAGCCAAGGCTCTTCACCTCCTCCTGCTCCCGCAGAGGTTTCCGTTGTGCCCTCTGCCTCAGCCGTGGGCTGTGATGCCCACGGTGTCCCTTGGGAAAGGCACAGGCACCCACCCCACTGTGGCTGCAGGTGCTGCCAAGGCACTGAGTGAGGGGGTCACTGCCCCGTGATGCTCCCAAGCTCCTGTTCCATCCCCACGGCAGCACTGAGTGGGTGCCCAGCGGTGCCTGCTGCCACCATGGATCACGCTCAAGCTCACTGTCTGCATCTGCTCCACTCAGCCAAGCCTTGGGGCTGGGCACCCTTGCCCCCATGCCCTCCCGCCCCGGGGACACCAGGGTGGAAGGGCTGCGGGCCCCCTGGGCTGCCCTACGAGACCACTGATCCCTGGACGAGTCGCAGCAGCCGCTCTTCGTGCAGGACCCTGGGCATGGGCAGGGGGGAGCCCAGTGCTTCCCGCAGCCGGGTGAAGGTCCCGGGCCTCACCAGGTGCAGGCGCAGGGGCCCGATGCTGCCTTTGAAGCGGAAGGATTTGTAGACAGGGAAATCCTCCTGGAGGCACTGGTCCAGCTGCAAAGAGAGGGCAGCTGCCTGTGCTGGTCCCACACTGCCACAGCAGCACCCTTCAGCCACCCCACACAGACCCAGAGCAGAGCCCGTGCCCTGCTCACCTTGTAGCGCTGCCCCTCCGACAGGTCCCGCAGGCCCTGCAGCTCCACGAACACCTCGTAGTGGGGGGCGCAGGGCCCTGAAGAGTCACCTGGAGCAGCACCACGACTGTGTTAGACACGCCCACAGCCCTGCTGGGCACAGGAGGGCTGGCAGAACCCTGTGCAGCACCAGCTACACTTTCGGGGGACGTGGACAGCTCAGGGGAGCTCACCCAGCAGGCTGCTCTCCACACACACGTAGTCAATCAGGCGAGCGCCCGGCCACATCCTCAGGGTGCGGCACAGGCTCTGGAAGAACTGCTCCTCTGGGATGCTCTCGCCTCGCACACTCAGTGTCTGGCTCTCCCTGCGGTGCAGGGACACGGCATGGGTCTTGCACCCTCCTGTTAACACCCTGCCAGCACACAGGCCCAGCTCCCCGAGGTGAGGGACAGGGGTTGGGGTGTCCTCACCTGCGCACAGGTTCCACCAAGGGACACTGCTTGTGGAAGCCGGTCACCCTCAGCACCTCCCCAGTACGGCACCTGCAGGGGCAGAGGGAGTGTGAGGGGGAGATGGGGGCAGGGGCTGGGGCAGGCAGCCCCCGGGACCACACAGCAGGGAGGAGGCACCTGTGTTCTCCCGGCTGGGCTGTCACAACCAGCCCGTACTCGCGGCCCTCCCAGAGCTCATCCAGCAGCGCCGTCCGTGGCTCCTTGGTGGCCGGGCAGGGCAGGAACTCGCAGAAAGCCCAGTCAGGGCTCAGCAGGAATCGGGGCACTGACTCCACCGGCCACAGGCTTACACCAAGCAGGGCTGGGCAGAGGCAGCATGTGCCAGTGTGAGCTCCCCAGATCCCCCATCCTTGCCCACACAAGCCTCACCCCTGTCCAAGGGGGAGCATTTTGCTGCTGCCAGGACACGACCTGTTTTCAGGTTGCAGGAAGGGAATGCAGCACAGAGATGCACCTGCCTCTGCTGGGGCAGGGAGATCTGTGCTGCCATATGGCAGCAGCTCCCTGCAGGCACCTAGGGCAGGCCATGGGGACACCCCAGCGCGGGGGACACTCACCCCCTGCCACCTGGTAGAAGGGACAGTAGAGGGGCAGCCCCTGGCAGTCGGCCTGGCGCAGGGAGTCGCAGTAGAGCCGCTCTGAGCCGTGCGCCGTCCTCACCACCACCACCTCCAGCTGCGGCCACAGGCGCAGCACGATGCCCTCGAAGCCGCGGGCGCACTCAGCACGGAGCTCGGCGGCCCGGGCAGCATCGGGGGTGAGCAGCGCCTGCAGCTGGCCCCGCACCCCCTCGGGCAGCCCGGGCTGGGGGCTCAGCCTGCCCAGCGCCAGCTCCTGGGCCAGCTGGGGCCATTCGGAGCGCAGGGCCAGCAGCGCGTCGTGCAGCTCGGCCGCCAGCCCGGCCTCCAGCACATGCAGCGCTCGCTGCCGCAGGGCAAACAGCAGCTGAACCCGCAGCGCTGCGTTCCGGGAGGGCAGGGACCCCGCCGGGGCCGGGGTGCAGTACAGGGTGGGCAGCGGCCACCCCGCCGAGCCCCGGGGACAGCCGGGGCTCCAGTGCAGCAGGGCCGTGCCCCGGAGGGTCAGCGCCCGCGGAAAGGCGGCGCCGAGGGCATCCAGGTAGAGCAGAGACGCCTGCGGGGGAGGAGAGGGTCAGGAGGGCAGACCCTGCAGGGCTCCGCGCCCACCCCGCCCACCGCTGGCCGGACCTGCAGCCGGGGCTCGGTGTCGCAGCAGCCGAGGAACAGAGCCCGGAGGCGCAGCGGGGGAAGCGGATCCGCCGGCGCTCCGTCCCTGCAGGGCTGCCCCAGGGGATGCCGCTCTCGGAACTGCTCCGAGCCTGCCGGGAGAGGCACAAGGTGAGAGGGGCGACCATGGCACCGACCCCCTGCCCGCCCCCCGCGCCGCAGCCCCGCGCTCACCGCCGGCCGTGCCGGTGCCGGTGCCGGTGCCCAGCAGCCGCCGCAGCCGCCGCTCCTGGCTCAGCCGCACGGCGCTGCCCAGCGCCTCCAGCCGCCGCCGGTACCGGAGCCCGGCGCGGCGCAGCGCGGAACGGAGCAGGCGGTGCCGCAGCGCGGGGACGGCCACGGCCACAGCCACAGCCACGGCCGCCACCGCCGCCACCGCCGCGACCGCCACCGCCGCCAGCATCGCGGAATCCGCCCCAGAGCAGGGACCCGGCCCCGGACCCCCCTCGCCCACCCGGCTATTCCGCCTCCGGCAGAAATGACGGAGAATTATCGCGCCCAGCGCCGCCCCCCTCCCCGCTTTACTTTTATTTTCATTTTCGCCTTTACACGGCACCCCCGGAGCCCCCCGCTCGGCGGGGAATTCAACCGCAATTGAACCCCGCGTTCCAGCGCCCTCTACTCCTCCACCAAGCTCCTTCTGTGGAAAATCAGGGCAATTGACCCGGTTTACTTCGCTTTTTGCCAGGAAAAATGGCCCCAGCCACCGCCCAGTCCCTGCTCCGCAGGGCAGCTCTCCCGCCCGGACAGAGCTCCCCGGATCTGCCCAGCTGGTGCCAACGGAGGCCGCACGACCCTGCCCTCGGGGATAGGAACCCCAAACACTGGTCCCAGCCCCAGCATTCCTCTGGAGCACCCGAGGTGAGGAGCTCCCCAGCGGGACCCGCCTCTGTCCCAAGACACACGTGGCACCCAGAGCTTTTGTGTTACAAAAATATTCCGTGCTTTATTTACTCTGTGATAGAAAAATAACATGGCCAGGACCCCAGAGTTTCCCGCCCAGGCGAGGGGAGAGGCAGGGGGCAGAGGGCTCCGCTTCCCCAAACCCCCTGCCCACCCGCCTGCCCTCGCTGGGTGCCCTCGCATCCTGCCACCCTCACGCTGCACCGGCTCCAGAGGGGACACCCAGGGCAGGAGCCAGAGGGGCTCCTGCATCCTTGGGGGCAGAGGAGATGAGGTCCAGGGCCCCTGCCACTGTGGAGCAGAGCACCAGCACGGGCTGGGGGAGCCCTGGCCGAGCCCCTCCTCTGCCCTCTGCCCTCACGCACCCCTGGGAACGGAGCAGCGGCGGAGAACAAGAAGGCGACACGTACATTCTTAGTGACGACTGCGAAAGCGAACCTGAGGCCGGGCTGGCGGCCCCCGCCCCAGCAGCCCCACGGGGGAACGGGGGGGGCTGCAGGGCCAGCGCTGGCAGAAGCGGAAAGCCGAAGCTGGGCCTCTTAAAAGGAACATACAGGAAAACCATGCGACAAATCCGCTGCCATTTATACAAGGGCATAAACACCAAAGAGCTGGACGCCAGCCTGTGTTTCGGGGCAGCACAGAGCAAATCCTGGGGGCAGGGCCCACCCGCTGTCCCCTGGCACAGAGACACGAACACAGCACAGTCCCCGCAGCGCCGGGGCCAGGGGCAAGGGACCAGGCGCCTGCCTGTCACGACTGGGCGTGGGGGATCCACTGACTGTCCACGGGGCGCCGCAGCAGCTCCTCCACATGCCTCGCCACATCCATCGTGTCATCCAGGTCAAAATCACCCTCGGGGTCCAGCACGGGGTCGGGGCTGTAGGAGGCAGGGGATGAGGGCAGGACCAGCTGCAGCAGGACAGGGACAGGGGATGTGATACCTACTTCTGAGTGTACATGTTGTAATGAGGCTGGGAGCAGACGGCAGGCGAGGGGGCCTGGTCCATGTAGGTGGCCCCTCCAGGGGCAGAATCACCTGATGCATTGACAAACCTGTGGGGATGGGTCTCATGAGCACTGGCACAGGACAGGATGGGTGCCCCGGGGGTGAAGTTGCCAAGGTGTCTCCCAAGGCTCAGCACCAACGTGGTCATTGGTGGCACCAGACCTGAGCTCCTCCATGCCCTGGGCTGCCACCCAACCCAACCAATTCAACGCTGGGAACCCATGGGAACCACTGCCCAGGATCTGCCTTTGGGGTCACACTTACTCTGGCACCACTTGCTTGATCTGTGGCTTCACGTATCCATCCACAGCTTTAGCTAGAGAGAAGGAGGCAGCTCTGAGGCCCCCAGCTCCAGCACATGCCACGACCCCAGGCAGCGCTGGGGGCTCACACGTGGCCAGATGCTGAACCCCTGTGGGGCTGGTGTGGCCCTGGCACAGGGGGTGCTGAGAACACCAGCTCCACTCTGGCTGGATGCACAAAGGAAGGGACACACGGGGGGTGAAGGGACAGCGCTACCTGGCGTGGACTCACAGAGAACCGGCGTGTAGTACTTGGAGAACACCTCGTCCTTGGGCCGGTCGGGGAACACGTAGATGAGGTAACTGAGATCCCCGAGGCGGTCAGCCAAGGAGCGGATGGAGAAATCCCTGGTGGTGAAAGGCATCAGGTTCCAGAACATCCTCTCAGCTGCAAAACAAGAGCGAGGACCACGGTGACTCCCAGAGTTTGCAGCAGCTCCCGGCCCTGCTCTGGACATGGGCTGTGAGGTCACATCAAGAAGCAAACAGCAAACAGCCCATCCCACACTGCATCCCTCCTCCACAGGTCACCAGAAAACGGAATAAGGTAGGAGGCACAGTGAAGCCAAGGCAGGTCTGGCATCATCCTGACACATGGGGGGCTGGCTCCCCAACCATGGGGCTCCGTGTGGCTCTGTGGTGCTTCTCAGCCACGCGCCCCTCCGAAGGACACCGAAGAACAGCAACAAACAGACTCCTACATGGGGTCGGGCCACCTCTGAGAACTGGGGAGCACCACACAGTCACTGGATTTTGTCACATCAATCCCCAGGGCTGGGTTGAAGGGTTCAGCCTGGTCCCCCCTCCCGGCTGCTGCCAGCGTTCAGGTCTGACACAGCCACGGCTGCAGAGAGCGAGGGCAGTGCTGCTCCCCACGGGACAGCCACGGCATTCTGGGGGCTCCTGCGCTCGCCTCTTTCCTGAGGATGGCCCCAGCACGTCCACCATGGGCATGTGCCAGTACCCCATGGGCATGAGGTATCCAAGCCCCAGGCTGGGGCCAGGGACACTCGGTGCAGAGATGACACTCACAGGAGTCGAACTTCCAGGCAATGGTGATGCCCCCGATCTCTGAGTCGCTGAAGCGCAGAAGGAAGGTCCCGTCGGGCTTGTTGATGAGCAGGTCGTGCGCCTGCTGCTTGTTGACGAAGCCCAGGATGGCCCTAGGCAGAGTAGGGCGTCAGGGCTTGGGGCTCGGGCCAGGCAGCACAGGGCAGGGCGGCTCTTACCCGTCATTCCAGTGCGGCTTCAAATGCTTCTTCAGCACCTCCATGACCCCGTCAAACCACTGCCAGAAGGTGTAATTCCTCCCAGGCAGGTTTTCCTGTTGAAATTCCCATAAAATGAGCACTCCTGTCACCAGCCTCGGTTACACAGCACAGCCATTGGGTGCAGGAGCGGAGATTCAGGGACTCCCAGGTGGCTCTGCCCCAACCAGCCCCCAGCATGAGCGCTGGGGGGGCTCTGGACAGAGCCCAGGCCGCTTACCCGGTTGAACTGAGACCAGGACACTGTGGTGCTGCTGTACTCCTCCAGGTGGGAGCTGGTGCTGTTGAAGAGCTTTTGTGCCAGGAACACCAGGTTCTCCTTGGTCAGCCCGCGGTTGCTCTGCACCTCTGCCTTGAACTTCATGTTGAGCGCCTCGCAGAGCTGTGGCCACTGCACCTTGTCGGGCACAGCGAAGGGCACGCGGCCCTGGGGGAAGAGAGAATGATCAGCACCAGCTCTCCCTGATGCCCCCAGGCATGTCCCACCAGGAGGCCGAGCCCCACTCCCGCAGCCTCTCAGGGCAGATGGGCCTGTCCTGCCCTCCAGCGCACTGGCACTCACGGGCTCAGCAAAGGCATTGTCCCAAAGCACGGTGGCCGTGGCGTTGTTGTCCTGGCTGCCGTGCACAATCACCACCACGGGCAGGGACAGCGTCTGCCGAGAGGAAGGAGACCGGAATGGGCTGTGGGGCACCAAGGGAGCATCACCCATGGGCGCCCATGTGGCCCCAGCCCAGCCCCACTCCTGTGGGCACAGTGCCCATGGCTTGCCTAGGGCCGGCAGAGGGGACGCAGTGGCTTTACCTTCACCTGGAAGACCAGCTCATTGCCACCAACACTGAACTGCGACTCAAAGAGGATGGTGAATTTCTCCTCTGTCACTGACTCAGCCCCGCGGCGATCCGAGCGCTTGATCCGCTTCAGGGACTGCAGGGACACAAGGGGTGAGCATGGAGAAACAGATGGGGACACCGAGGTGAACACAGAGGGACACAAGGGGACGGGAGGGGAAGCAAGGGCACTCACCATGTTGCGGAAGTGGGCGCTGAGCGTCCCAGTGGCCTGGTGATACTCCATCACACAGCAGTTGTTGAGGATCTCCCCGCTGCTCTCACTGCCACGGGAATGCAGGGAGTCAGGGGACCACCAGGACTGGGAGCCATGTGAAGTGCAGCCCCCCTACCCCCACACCCTGCTCCCCACTGCCCCGGCAGCCCCAGCCACCCCCGCCGCACACCCCCAGCCCCTGGCATTACTTGCGTGTGCTCTCATTCTTCAGCAGGGCCTTGGCTTGCTGCTCGCTGATGATGGTGGCCTTCACTTGGGGGGGGTTCATGTGCACGTTCAGCTTCCCCCCCACCAGGAGCCGCACGGTGGCTGCGAACTTGGTCTGTGTCTTCAGCACCTGGGGGGGCTGCTTCTCGATGATGAAGGTGCTGGGGGGACAGGGGAATCAGGGTGGGTGGGAAGGGCAGGGCCAACCCAGCCCCGCACCCAGCTGGGCCCAACTTGTACCTGGTGACCAGGGCAGAGATGATGTCGGTGATGGTGCCGTTCAGCTCCGACAGCATCTCCTCCACCGGGCCTGGGATGGGCAGCTGCTGGCACAGGTGCTCGGCACGGCGGATCTGCTGCCGGTTCTGCCAGATGATCTCCGCCAGCTTCTCACACCTGCGGGGACCAGGGCTCAGCACGCACTGGGGCTCAGCACCCCCGTCCCATCCCACCCCACCAGGCACTCACCAGGTCTGCAGCACATCCAAGGTGCCCTCAGGTGGGCCCCCGTTCCCCGCCAGCTGCTGCCGACGCTTCCACTGGATCAGCTCATCGTCCAGGATGGTCGTTTGCTGCTTGCGCAGCAGCTGCAGCGTCTTCTGGTGCTTCTCAGCCAGGTCCTGCCAGGGGGGACAACATCAGGGGCACAGGGACGGCGTCACAGGGCATCATGGGGACAGCATCATGGGGAACCAGGCGGCAGCACTCACCACGCGGTACTGCTGTAGTGTCTGGGCCTCACGGTGCAGCCAGGCCTCCAGAGATGCCTTTTTCTGCTGCAGCGTCGTCTCCCGCGACATGCGCTCCTGGGGGCCCAGCTGGGAGAGCTGGGAGAACTGGGCTGGGGGACAGGGCACGGTGTTAGGGCTGGCCCTGCCAGCACCCCGGGCCCACGCCCCTCAGCCCCCCACCCACCTTGGAGGCGCATGTTCTCCTGGTACTGGATGATGAAGTACTCCTGTGTCTGCTGCAGCTTTTTGAGCTCGTTCTCCGAGTCCTGCGTGATGAGTCGCAGCTCCTCGAAGGTCTGGTTGATCTGCAGGTGCTTCTGGGACATGGCGTCCACCAGGGAGCCGGTCGGGGAAGGGCTCTGCACGGGGCACAGGGTGCGCTCAGCACAGTGAGGGGACCCTCCCCATTCCCTGGCTGCTCTCCTCCATGATGATGGCTGCTCCTGCCATGGAGGAGAGCCCCTGAGCATCCCCCACACCCTACAGAACCCTCTCCAGCCCTCACTCACGTTGTTGGCCTCCCGCACCAGCCGCTGCTCGTGGTAGAGGATGTGCCGGATGCAGCGCACCAGCTCCATGGGGCACCGGTCATACGTGTTCTGTGGGGAGAGCACTGCCTGAGCCAGGCACAGGGCAGGGACCCCCCTGGCCCTGCTCCCCTGCTCACAGCCCCCCACTCGCCTGCAGCTGCGTGGCGTAGTGCCCCAGCTTGATCTTCAGCAGGAAGCCGTCCTCACCCACTTGGTGGTCTGCCTTCTTCTGCAGCTCCTGGATCAGCCCCTCCAGAAGCTGTGTGGCCTTCACATTCTCCTGGGGGTTGTCAAGGTCGATGGAGTCCCTGTGAGCGGAGCAGGGCAGTGTCAGGGCAGCCTGGCAGCGGGAAGCACCCACCAGCACCCCTGGGAAGAGGACACCCTGACCTACCACGCCTGGCTCTCGATCCACTGCGACAGGTAGTGCCGCACCTCGATGGGGAAGTGCTGCCCATAGAGCGCCTGCATCTGCCGCAGGGCTTCGCCCTGGAGCTGCTGGGCCTGGATCCACACTGCCATGGCTCAGCACCTGCGGGAGACACGCGGTCAGGGCACCTGCAGGATACGGGCAGGCACCACGCTGCAAGGGGTCTGCCCTGGCTGTCCCCACGCCCTTCGCAGGAGTGTCCGGAGTCTCTGGTGCTGCCAGCGCTGTCTCCAGCTGCTGAAAGCAAGGGCATGCGGGGGCAGGAGACCCTGGCTCTGAGTCACCCCCTCTTTTCTAGGAACAGCCCCGGGGGTGCCCAGGGCCAGGGACGTGCCTCTGCGCGGCCTCTCCACATGGTTCTCATTTCCCCTCGCTGCACCACGGGATCGCAGCCATCGCCGGCCACGCAAATGAGGAAACAGGCCAGGGGGAGGAAGGGCTGGCCAGAAATCCAGGGTGACGCAGAGCAGAGGCCCCCCCTGCGCTCACCCCGCTCCTGCCCACACCCTGGCAGCGCCAACGGGCAGCAGCAGCCCCAGCCCCAAGAGCCCACGTGGCACCACTGTCCCTGACGAGTCCCCAGCCCCAGGGGCCACTGTGTGCCCCCTGTCCTGGTGGAGACGCACGGACCTTCCAAAAGCAGTTTTGGCGTGGCTCTGGCTCCATGCAGGGATTCCAGCCACCACACAGGCAGGCAGGGATGAGATGGTGGGGTCAACACCTCTACTAAAATCCAGTGTGTGTCCCCTGGACAGCCACATCTGTGGCTCGAGGGGGCTGAAGAAATAACCTGCAGTTGAGTGTGTGAGGGTGATATGATGGTGAGTGACATGGGAGGGCCTGGGGGGCTCAAGGTCTCCCCCAGTGAGGAGGCAGCAGTAAATAGCATTTAGATACACTCACACCCAAACCACCTGGGATTTGGCACCGCACAGAGGGGCCAGGCAGGGGTGCAAGACTTTGGACATGTCCCAAGGCCGGGTGACCAGGCCAGGACCTGACCACTGCATTGGCTGGTGACAAGCAGAGGGACTGAGCCAGTGGGGGCTGTGCTTCCCCCTCTCCCCAAAGCATTTTGTTTGGCTTCAGAAATACCCAGTGGCCCGCAGGGCTCCAAAAGAGCTGGTGCTGTCATACAGTCAGGGGCACAAGCTGGGGGACAGTGGCAGCGGGTCCGAGCAGAGCAGCCACAGCTGGAGCCCCTGAGCCAGGCACACCCGCCCCTGAACAGGAAGAGGAACAATAACCCAGAGTTGGCTAAAAATGAGTTTTTCCCCTATAAAAAGGGAGGAACGTTTCCACATTCACAGAAATCACCAAGCTGGAAATGCTGCTGGCAAGGCGGGGCCTGGGGAGGCAGAAGAACGTCGGCAAGGAGGAAAGGGAAGGTGGGATGGCCGACAGCAGGACGTGCTGCTGCTGGAAATTGCAGAGGCTTGATAAGGGGCAGAGCCAAGAACAGCCATGCCAGTGCCACTGCACCACAAAGCGACCGAAGTCCCCAGCACTGTGGGGACATCTGCACGGACACAGAGCAAACAGACACTGCCCTGCCTGTTGATAAAATGGTGATCTCTTCCCATCTCACGGTGACAAAACACTTCCTACTCCACTCCAGCATGTTGTTAAGCAACGAGTCTCTGGCTGCTCTGTGGTGAGCCGGCAGGCACCGCATTTGGCCAGTGCCAGCCTGGGAGCAGGAGCACCAACGTCACATCCGCCTCTGCAAGGGGCTGTGCAGTGGCTGACGGTGGCAGAGCTCACCCCGTGTGTGCCCCAAAACACCATCTGCACCAGGCTTGGGCACAACCTCCATGGACATTGTCAATGCAGCAGAACATGCAATTTCTCCAGGAACCCCATTTTTGTCCCTGTGTCTCACCTGTGGACAAACCAAACCCCTCCATGGGCTGCAGGGTACCCTGACCACCCCAGCACAAGTGAGCAGTGCCACCTGCCAGGGGCAGACTTTTGGCCCTGAGACTCAGCACGGCTGGGGCAGCAGCTCTGTTTCAGCATAAGCTGCAGCACCACAGCCCCACGGTGCAGCTAGAGCTGCCACTGCCAGCCTTTCCAGGCAGCCCTGCCTCCTGCACCTGGCTGCTGCTGGCACCACTGCCCTGCCTTGGACCATGCCTGGCACCACTTGCCAGCACCACACTCCTCAATGTGCCCATGGGAGCCCAGGGACAGATTCACCCCCGTGTCCAGGGACATCCACCCACCCCAGTGCCACCTGCAGCCCCCCAGCCCCAGCAGGGCCACTGCAGCCTCAAGCACTGCCGCGGGTCAGCCATGCACGGCAGCCGCCAGCCCCACACGCACTCCAACAACTGCAAGAGGCAGATAATTGTAGTGGTTTAGGCTACTTTGCATTTACTCGCTGGCAGCGAGCTGGAACCCACCCGTCACTGCAGCTCGGTTAACCAGCAGCACTCAACAAGCCACAGCAACACGCTCACCGGAGACTTACTGCCTGCGAAGCAGCACAGGAGGCAGCTTCCCGGGGTAGGATCACTGCTGAGGAGAGACTCCAGAGCTGTGGGGAGGGACCCCAGCGCCACACGGACCCAGCAGAGAGAGGGAGATGCCAGCAGTCATTGCTTCTGCCTCTTACAGCCTCACTGCCCACTGCTGATGGGGAAGCACTGCCAAACCCGATTCAAAACAGGAGAGACACACGCAAAAGGGGCACTCAGAAGGCCAGAGGCAGCAGCGCAGGAGAGGGTGGGCACGGGGAAGGTGGCAGCTCTGCTGGGGCTGGGGGCAACCAGGGGAGTGGTGTGACCACACCGGGGAAGGGTCGCAGCCACAGCGGCAGCAGGCCACCAGCAAGTCCCAAGCTGTAGGAGAGCCAGAGCACATCCGTGGACAGACAAAAGGAGGGAAATGCCTCACAGGGTGAGGCCGGCAGGAGCACCTTCCCACGTGCCACGGGCACGGCAAAACCCAAACACCGGCAGCGGCTACCCCGGGGCCGGAGCGCGCTGGGCTCGGGATGCTCCCTGCACACAGCCAGCCAGCCCCAAGTCCTCCTCGTGAGCAGCACACCCTGGCACAGCCCCCGACAGCAGCGTCTCGTCCAGACCCATGCCCTGAAGGGCCGGGCAAAGGCCTGGGGGGCCACAGCGAAGGGCTCTGGCTGTAACCCCCGCCCCGCTCCCGTGCGGACCCCGCACCGCTCCGCCCGCACTGCCCTGCGCCCGGCGCCGTCGCAGCCCGGGGGTCTCCGGCGCTCCGTCCTCCGCGGCAGGGGCGCGGCGCCGGCCCCGCTGCGCCTCCCGCCGCAGTAAACACGGACACGTGGTTTCTCGGCACCTCCGGGAGCCCGCGATCGCTTCCAGGTCAGAGCCGGCCCCGCCGGTGGCCGCAGGGCCGGACCCTGCACCCTGCGGCGCTGCTGCCCGGCGGCTCCGCTGCTGCCCCGGCCAGCGCTGCCCCTGCCCCCAGCAGGAAGGGGTCCCGCAGCCCTCCGAGGTGCGCGGCCCCAAGCAAGACCCCTCCAGGGCAAGCTCCGGCCCCCACACGGGTGGGGATGACGGCCGGAGCGGCCGCTGGGCGCAGCAAAGGGCTCCGGTTACCGCAGCACAGACCCACCCCTCCGCCCGGAGCGGCCCCCTGTCCAAACCAGCTCACCCCGGGACCCCCCTGGAGCCCGGCGCGGATGTCCCGTCCTGCAGCCGCACTCACCGGGTGACAGCTCTGCCCCGCTGTCCGGCCCCAGGACAGCCCGGCCGCGGCTCTGGGCGGGCGCAGCCGGCACAGCCCGGCTCCCGGGCCGCCGTTTCGCTGGCTGCGCGCTACAGGAAGGAGCGGAGAGCAGCTATTTCCTTCCAAAATGTCAGCTGCCTGCGCAGGACAGCCTGACGCACTGTGCACTGGGCGCACTGTGTCCCCCAGCCCCTCGCACCTCCCCGGTGCCTCCCCGGCACTGCCTCTGTGCCCAGCGGGTGAGCGGCACTGAGCCCCCGTGGCTGGCTGAGAGCTGGGGATGGGACCCCAGGGACCCTTGCAGGAGGAGTTTGGCATGGGGGGAGACGGGACGCACTCAGCTGCACCCCCAGCTTCACTCACAGCCCTCAGAGCACGGCCGTGGGGCAGAAAGTGCAGTGGGAACGCCTCAGAGCTGCAGCCAGGGCTGGTGGCACCGGCACACAGCAGAGCCGGCACGGAGGGCCCAGGGCTGCTGGCGTGTTTTACACCGGCCTGTGGTTTCCAGCTCCGGCTGGGAGGCGGCAGCGCCCACCGGCACGGGAGCGAGCTCCTTCTAGAAGCTCCGTGCTTTGATGGGGTTTGTCTCCCACAGAAAGTGGCAGCAGCTGATGGCTTCGCCCCGGTGGCATCGGGGAGGAGGCGGCCGAACCACTCAGCCCACGCTGGAAACATCTGGGGCCAGGCACCACGACACTCATGAGAGAGGCACGGCTGGCTCTGGTAATCCAACGTGCCCCCCAAGGGCAGAGGGACAGGCCCCACAGCCAGGCAGAGCCAGAACTGGTAGCACCGGGGCTGTCCGGGTGTCCCAGCAACTCTGGGAGCCAAAAGCAAGAGAATTCACACCATTACAGGAACAAGTAAACCGCATGCATGACATGATGCTGCCCAGAGGGGACACCAGCCCCACACAGGCAGAGATGCCCCAACTGGGCATCAGTGCTGGGGGCTGCCAACAGCTCATCTCATGCCATGGGCCAGCCTCTGTGCCTGCCAGCACTTGCCACCTTTGGGAAAGGTTTTTCTCCTCACTTCAGATTTCTTCTTCCGATCAGAGAGGCCCAGAAACCTGTGTCAAACCAAAACCACCAAAAATACCCAGCAAAATCCCAGCAAAATCCCTCGAATCCAATGACTGGAACCTTGAGAAAACCTCAGTGCAGCACGAGCCACTGCGGGGCGGCCACAGCCAGATACAGGCGCTGCCCTGGCACCAGTGCGATTCCTCCAGACACTGAGTGTGTAGCAGGAGCAGCACTGGTGGGCAGGACACATGGTGCAGCCACATCGGCAGAGCCCAGCACCCAACCAGCCCCGTGGGTACAAGTCCAGTGTGGCTCCTGCAGGACATCCCTGCCAGCACTAGTGCTGCCCCCACCATAAACCCCCAGACAGGATTAGAGAGGCTGGGCAGAGCTTTAATTACTCCTGGCTCTCTGGAATTAACTGGCTTTGGGGCTGGCACAGCAGGGAGTTGCCAGCTCCCATGTCTCAGTGTGCTGGGGCTTCCCCTGGCTTGGCTGGGGAATCCCAGGGCAGGTACAGAGCCACTGACCACTTGCAGCATCCCGGCTTGGGCAGACTCCGGCCCTTGCCCGGGCAGGGATGTGCAGCTGCCCCGTGGCAGGGCACTCAAGGAAGGGATTTTCCCTCCACGCTAATAATGACCAACCCCAAATCCCTGTAACGCCACGCTGAGGGCACAGGCCTGGGGTCCCTCAGGTTCTGTGCCAGCCCTCTGCACCCAGGCCAAATCCAGCCCAGCCCCTGGCTCGGCACTAATCCCTGCTCAGACCTGCGCCAGCCCAGGAGGGACAGGCTGGGCGAAGGACCTGAGGATTAAGCTCATTTCAGCATCGAATTAGTCCCGATTGGGGTCTGGAGACACAATTTCATTTTCTCTGCCATGCTCCAGCGAGCGCACACAATGGCACTAATCCAGCCACAGCCAGACTGGATTTGCTGGGCAGGACCCAGGTGGGCTGGGGACGATGTGGGCAGCACGGGCACCAACTGCACTGCTCTGGCCCCATCCATCCCCTCACATTGATGCCAGGCTCCAGCTCTGCTTGAGGCTGGGGAGATGGTGCAGGAGCCTCCTCACCCCTGGCATGACTGTCCTCAGGGCCAGCCCAGCTGGCACGGCACAGGCTTTTGGATGTCTGGTGAGCAAGGAGAGCCGGAGGGACACCAGAGCAGCTCCCACATGCCCCCACCGCACTCCCAGAGTTCATCCCCAGCAGCTGCAGCAGCTCTGCACACAGAGATGCTCTCACAGGATGGAGAGGGGTAAAGCCTTGCCTTTAGAAAAGGGGATACACAGACATCCCGGGATGCTGGCAGGAGAGGGGACTACTCAGACAGAGAATGAAACAACCAAAACACCAACGGTTTGTGCCACAAAATTCTCGGCCAAACACAGAGAGGGGTGAAGCACAACGTGCATCCACACACACACAAACATGTCCAGGTGGGTTTTGGCTTTCCTGGCCCTGGGACAGCCTTTGTAGCCCCTGAAGCAGCAGCAGGGCCCCTGCCCCTGAGCTGCACTGTGAGCCCCACCACAGCATCTTCAAGAGCGGGGCCAGAGAAGCTGCACCCCTGGGCCCACAGCCCAACAGCACCGGGGTTGGGTGTTCACACTGGAGAGGACAAAGATCATTTTACAGCGGTTCCAGCTGGTGCAAGGACTCAGAACTGCCAGCAAGAGTGGCCTCTTCCTCTGCTAAAGGCTTTGCAGAGCCACTGAGTGATAGGGATGAGAGGCCAGGCAGAATGAGCACCCAGCACGTGGTGGGCAGGGCTGGGTCGACGCTGCTCTGGCTCTTTGAGGCCATGGCTCTCCAGCACCAGCCTTTTCCCCAGTTCCCTCCCCAGCAGAGCTGTGCTATAAACCAGCTCCTAACACAAAGTTACACTGAAAATGGAGATTGCAAAACTCACCAGTGACCGTTTGAACCGGGAATGGGTTGTGACTGTGCTGTGGTTCGGCTACGCCACTGTGGCTGTCCCAGCCCGGTGGCACATCGCTCCTGGGACAGTGGGAAGCAGGAGCTGGCACTCAGGGAAGCACTGAGCATGAAGCGCCTGTGAGCAGCCCGCGTTCCTGGCCCCTCTGGTGCAGCCAGATGGGTGGATTCTGCTTTATCAGCAAGTCAGCTCAGCCCTATCGGCCAGGAAGCCGTGTTCAGTGTGCCTCCCCCTCGACGTTTCCCAACGCGGCGCGAGCAGCGGCGCGCAGCAGCCTCCTACCTTTTATCAGCCAGCAGATGTTGCTAGAACTGTTGCTGCATGTGAAATTCAGGCATGCCCAGCGCCACTTGGATCCCTGCACCAGCCACGCGGTGCCAGGGTAAACACCCCCGCCCCCTTCCTCCCGGGATCAAAACACTTGGGGGTTGCAAAATAGACACCCCATGAAAGGAAAGGCATGCCACAGAAACATTACAGCTGTCGAGGCTACTTCTCCCGGAGCATGCCGGAGCCCCGGAGCCAGCACAGCCTCCCGGGCTGGAGCTGCCTGCATGGCTGCAGAGCCGAGTCCTGACCTGTCCTGGCAAGGTGGGGACTCTAATCCTAACCTGAACCCTATCCATGCCCTGGCTTCCCTGCAGAGGCTGCTCCAAGGGCAGCACTCACAGCGCGTAGGACACTGGGAGTCACCGGAGCCGGGCAGGCAAGGGGGACACAGCCAGGGGATGCCGATGGCAGGGAGGTCCCGCTCGCCCCGCGTGCCATCCCACTGTGCCTGGGCTCCTGCCGTCTCCCCAGGGCTGCCGTGAAGCCCGCGGAGTGCAGCCCAGCTCACAGTCATTCCTTGCAAACTAGAAAGTCATTTCCCAGCTGATGGGGCCGCTTCACTGTACTCGGCCCAACAGTCACCGCTCGCCGCCCACGACATAGAGGAGTGCAGGGAGCAGGGATTTTTTGCAAGCAGGGTATCTGAGTTTTGCTATCACTCGAGAGAGAGCTGGGAAACCCCATGGCAAAGCCTTCGCAGACACTCTGGAGTCAGCACTTCCCCTGCAGCGAGAGGGGAAGGTCCCTCCAGGGGCTCTGTGTGCCCTGTGCCAAGCATCCCCAACTGCAGCTTCCTTTCCAGTGACAGCATCCCTAATTCTGCCCCAAAGCATTCACCCTGGCACAAGGCAGGCACAGCAGACCCGGCAAGGTGGCTCTAGTGACAACTGTAGGGGCCCAACACTCCCGAACCAGGGCACTGTGAAAGAGCCACAAAACAAAAACACAGCGCGTGATAGCTGCCCATCACACCTTGCTCCCAGCCCAGCTCTCCCGTGTCCCTGTGCACAGGCTGTTGGCACCTCTCAGCCCACACCAGAGCTCCTCCTCCTCCTCATGATGCACCCACAGCATGGCATGGCACAGCACAGCCCTCTCCAGCCCCAGGGATGAGCAGCTCCCCAGACACAATTCTAAAACCCAGGGAGATGGTCTCCATCCTCACACCCAGCACCTTGGAACCACATCAGGTCAGGCTGTGGTTCTGAGCACAAGGGCCTGGGCCAGGAGTCAGGACATGGAGGGAAGAGCTCCCACTGTGGGGGGCTGTTTCTCGGTGCCCACGGCAGTGGTCAGGCTCTGCAGAGTATCTCATGGTGCCCTCACTAAGTGTCCCCACGTATGCCACTGCTGGGGCTCGCGCTGCTGTGGGCACAGGCACGAGCACTGCAAGGACGTGGGCTGGCCACAGACACCCAGCACAGTGAGCCAGCCTGCAGCCAGGAATCTCCTGCTCTAACCGAGTGACCCGCACCACAGGGACATCGTGTGCCATGCTCCTGCTACGGGCAAACCACGCGGAGCTGCCCTGAGCCCAGCCCTGTCTCCTCTCCACAACCCGCCCCAGACACTGCGATCAAACCGCTGCTGGTCACCGCCTGTCCGCGGCCCTGTGCTTGTCCCCGGCGCCGTGCCACGGGGACATGAACGAGCCGACAGCCCCGGCTGGGCACCACAGAGGTGCCATCGGTGGTGTCACCGCGCCAGCAGCTCAGGGCGTGCTCAGCCGTGCCGGTGCGGGCTGAGCACCGGAGCCGCTGGGCAGGAGCTGCCCGGAGCCGGCCTGGCACCAGCCCGGGGCTGGCCGGGCACGGAGCCCTGACAGCTCCGTATCCCGCTGGACAGGTGGCCGCGGCTCCCGCGGGCTCGCAGTCACCGGGCGCGCCCGAGCTGGGTGAAAGGCCACCGGGCGCTGCGCTCCCGCCGGGACCGATCCCGCCCGCCCCGCGGCGCGGAGCCGCGTGTCCCACCGACAGCAACGGCGCTGCCCCTCCCGCCGCCCCGGCCCGGCGTGCTGCCTGCGGCGGGACCCCCCCGGCACTGCACGGGACGCCCGGATCCTCCGCTCGGCCCGGAGCGGGACTCGGAGCCGCCCTCCGCTGCCGCAGCTCCGGCGGGGCCCGCGTGCGAGAACCGGCCCCGCTCCGCCGGGCGAGCAGCGCCCC
>VZTJ01003624.1:295805-314635 GCA_013397795.1 Orthonyx spaldingii
CCGGCCCGGCCCGGCCCGCGCGGCCCCGCCCCGCCCGCGGCTCCGCCCCCGCCTGCGCCCGCCGGCACCGGGAACGGCACCGGGTAACGGGAGCGGTACTGGCCACTGGCGAACAGCACCGGGGAATGGCACTGAGTGACGGCTCTGGGCATCGGGTAACAGTGCCGGAACCAGGCACGGGATAATGGCATCAGGCAGCGGCACCGGGTGACGGTACCGGGCACCAGCACAGGTTAACGCCACCGGTACCAGTCCCCGCACGAGGTAATGGCATAGGGTGTCTCAGTGAGTAGTGGCACTAGCACCAGGCACGGGCAGAACCCAAAACAGCTTCAGGCTTCAACACCAGCAGCTCTGGCAGGACACAAACCAGCACCAGAATTTGGCAGTAAGTACTGGGGAAGCCCAAAGCAGCACCAGGCCTTGGTTCTGGGAGCAGGAGTGACCAAATCAGTACCAGGTGGCCACAGATGTGGCCTTGTGCTGACACCAGGCCCTCTGTGTGAAGCAGCCGTGGCTGCACAGGGCTCGTTCCCACCGCAGGCCTGGGCTGACACTTTGCAGCCACATGCACAGCCAGGATCCCCAGTGCTGCTGCAGCCTTAGACACCTGCTGGGACAAGACTCTGCATCCCCCTCTTCCAAGCTGCCACATCCCCTACAAGCTGTGAGGACACCCAAGGCGCTGCCAGCTCCTCTGCAGTTGCTCAAACAGGGAAAGTTGACAGCGGCCGTAAGGAAACCATCCTGAGGAGTTCTTGCACAGCTGCCACCCACAGCAGGCTCCTCCTGGCAGCGCTGGCGCCCCGGATCAGTGGGGTACCCCGGGTATGGGCACCCCGGGGTGCGGCTGCTGTGCGGTGATGGGCAGAGGCGGCGGCAGGAAGCAATTCTGGGTGTGCTCGTTCTGCCCCAGCGCTCACAGCCGCCGCATGGGATCTCCTGGGCTTTCACTTTCGTTACCAGCTCATCTTCTGTGGCCTGAAAAAACTCTGGAGGGAAATTCAGCCAGCGCAGGTCCCTGTCCTGGTCTGGGCTGGTAGAAGCACAGGTGACCCTTCCCCAGTGGGAATCCAGGAAGGATGGGCTTGTCTCTCCTTGTGCCAGTGCTGGCACAGGATCGCTCTCAGCTGATGCACCAGCAATTGCAGATTACTTGGCCACTGTGTCAGAGCACAGCCCCAAGTTCCCACCTCTCTACTGCTTTTATCTATTGCTTTTGTACTAAAGTCCTCCAGCTCCAGCTTGGGCTCCTCGCTGCCTCCTCCAGCTCCACACCTCCAAGAGATAAGGAGGTGGCAGATAATACCTGTGGGCTGGGCAGGCACCAGCCCAGCACTTGCTCCGTGCAAACGCCAGCCACAAACCGGTGCTTTCCAACCTGCCAGCCTCGCTGTGTGCCTGGAGCAGCCCTGGTGAATGACTGAATTAGTGACTCCAGCCCGAGCAGCCCCCAGCTCCCACCAAGTGTTTTGCCGCCTGCGCTCGCCCGCTTGGGAGAATCTCACGTACCGAGGCTGACACATCGCTGCTGAGCCGCTGCCAACAGAGCCCTGGCTACGGTTCCCAGTGCTCCTGGAGCACTCCAGACCTCACAGAGAGGTGAGCTGGGACCCTGGCAAGCAGGGACGGGCGCCCAAGGTGAAGCCAGCAGCTCCTACACTTGTCTGTGTTCACTGAGACAAAAGCAAAGGAGCGGAGAACGCAGCGCGGGGCCCTGGCGCCCGCCCACCCTGCTCGGCCGGGACACTCTTGCTCTGCTGCGTTGCATCACGCGGACACACGGCTTTCACAATCCCTGGCCCACATAACCCATTGGCGCAGTCAGCCGGGCGGGCAGTGGCTGCTCGGGCCAGAGAATCAAGGTCACTCACAATCTCTGTGGCTGCTGGGGCTCTGTCTGGACACCGCAGATCCAGGGGTAGCTGGAGGATCCCAGGGACACAGCGCTGCCTGTGCCACAGACCTGCACAGCCACATGTGCTTGGGAGAGCTGGGAGATGCACACAAAGCACCCTCCGTTCCCTCTCACTTCCCTCTCTTCTCCCTCCCTTTTCTGGCAGGAAGGGGGAAGAAAAGGAAAAATAAATTAGTGATGGGAGAGAAAGTGAAGAGTGCTCCATGGTGAGAGGGCAAATGGAATCCAATAAAATCCAATCCAATCTAATCACAATTTGTTTTCACCAGGTCCCAAGGAAAATTCCAAGCTGGCTGGTGAGGATGTTACCCATGAGAAATTCTTCTTTTCCGGAGGAAAAGAACAGAGGAACAGTGACTGCAGCAGTGACCGATGAAGAGGCTGCCCCTGGATCTGCCCCACCTCTACCGCAGTGATGCCCCGAAGCAGCCCTAGCTCTGCCCCGGCTCTCTTTGGTCCTCAGAAAGTCTCGGGAAGCCTCTGGGAAGATGAGCAGTACCCAGGCTGAGCCGCAGCCGGACGCACTCACCTCGCATGAGCTCAGCAGGATGCCGAATGACGCTGTGCATTCCGGGGACGGAGAGAGCCTGGAGCTTTGTAATGGATTTCGGAGAAAATTGCCTCTGTGTTTGGAGCAGGAGCGCAAAGAGTGCAGGCAGAACAGCCTTGCTCTCTAAGTGGCATCTCAAGGGTCTTAATTATTTCTCAGGAGTGGAAGCATTTATTTAGGCGGCTCTGGAGAGGTCCTGACGCTTCTGGCTACTGCCCTCCGGGCACATCCTGTATGCAGGGCTCCTCTGCAACCCTCCCTGCTGCTCCTGGCACGTGCAGGGCGCTGGGCTTGGCCAAGGCACAAACACCCAACCACGTCACCTGCGGGAAGGACACGGCCTCGTCTCCAGCCCCTCCTGCTTATTGGGAAGCAGGACGGCTCATGGAGGAGCCCAGCCCCATCCCACCCCTGCTTTGGGTCTCTCACACTCCCAGATCTGTGCTGAGGCCATAAAACCCTGTCGTGATAATCCAGCCCAGCTAATGCGAACCAGATGAATCCCCACATTAGTCACAGATTCATGTTTTCCCACAAAGGTCCCATTGGAGGGCCAGTCCGGATGGGCCCTGCGGGGTTCCAGCCCTGGTGTTGGTGCAAGAGGCAGCCTGTGGAGGGTGAGGCCAGCGGCCGAGGGGCCGGGGCAGCAGCACAGCCCCTGCCAGAACCCGGCCAGCCCATGGGCAGCACAGGACTTGGAGCCATGGGCAGGGGAAAGGGGGCCACCAGGGACACTCGTGACTGGCACAGGCTGGGCCTGATGGTGCCTGGTGCCAGTAGGAGGGGATGATCTCCTCCAGCAAAAAACGGAAATGACATTTTGACCAAGGGGGAATTTCCACAGGAAACCTCTGCTTCCAGTCACTCGGATATGGCCGGGAACAACGCAGCAAACACTTGGTCTCAGCAGCCAAGCAGTGCCATTGCTTTGGCAAAGACTCTTTGTTTCCTCCACCTAGGAAAGAACATCCAATTTCTGCTACTGAAACACCCAGGGCAGCGAGAGCCCGACTGGGTCTGCAGAGGGCACCAGAACCCCCCATCAGCTCAGTGAGTATCGCTGCACTTGGGGGGGCACAGGGGGGCCCAGCAGCACCCCCAGCCCAGCTGGGGCCAAGGCCACAATCAGCTCATGCCCACCCCAGTGCCAGGGCTGGCTGGGGGCAGCAGGAGTGCACACACCGGGGCTGCACTTGGCCCCCCACCCCCCACTGGTGCATCCCGACATCCCTGCACATCCCCATGCATCCCTGCCCTCTCCCTGCATCCCTGCTCTCCCTTGCAGAGCTCAGGTTGCCACAGTAACCGCTCAGTTCCAGCTGCTCCTGCCACAAACACGCTGGCACAGGTCAGCCCAGTCCAGAGGCTGCACCACGACCAGGGCCCTTCACCCCGTGTCGGGGCGAGCTGAGCCCCCAGTGCTGGTGCCACCACAGCCAAATGCGGCATTCTGAGCCAGGATGGGACACCTGTAGGGAAGCAGGCAGGTTGTGTCTGCCTGGAATGGCTGGGAGGTGGTGGCTTTGGAGATCATGCTGTGCTGGAGCTCTGGGTCTGACCTCTGCCACATGTGGCAGTGGAAGCCACCACTGTTTGGCTCTACTCTGCTGTGTATTAGTTTGAGTGTGATGCAATATTTGACTGTTCAGAGCACTGGAAGCAGGGATTGGGAGGGCTCTGGGCTTGGGCAGCAGTGGGATGTGCTCTGCAGCTCAGAGTGTGTTGCTGTGGGAAGACCCTACCCAGCACCTGGGAGGGCAGAGGAGACCCTCAGGCAGGTCCTTGGGCAGGTGGCAGCTGAGTCCCGGGGGTCTCTGCCTCCCACCCCCCACTGCAGCACTGCTCATTCAGTTGCTCGGCCCTGGGGATGGGGCTGGAGCCGCAGATGAGCTGTGGCCTCTCTAATCCCTGTCTGCTGGTTTATTCCCAAGGAACTGCCAATACTGCACAGCTCAGACCCCCCAGGTACCAGTGGGACCCTACACCAGCCGCCTGCTCTGCACTGCCCCTGGTCCAGGGCTGCCCTGCCAGGTGGCCGCCCATCCCCACGGGGCCGCCCTGTGCCCGTCACGCAAGTGACCGCATCCCAAGCGGATTATCTGCATTTGGAAACCCCTAATCCGTTTGCACGCTTGGCTCAGACACCGTCCCCACTCCTCCCCACTGCGCTGTGGCCCTGGGCAAGGAGCAAAGCCACCCCGTGACCTCCTTTTGGAGCCACAAACAACCTCAGGCCCCAGCACAGGCAGAAAGCGAGGGCTGCAGGGCTGGCTGGGGCAGACGGAGGGGGACAGGATGTTGGCAAGTGTCGCTTGCCCCAGTTGCCCCTGGTACTGCAGGCATTTCACCAGGGCACTTGCTCCTGCTGCACATCATGCTCCAGGAGCTCCCAGCCTGCTGCCACCCAGAGCATTGACAGTGGGAACTCCGAGATGGGAGCAGTGGCCCCTTAACCCCATTACATTACTCAGGGCTGGCTCCTGGCTGAACAGGGCAGGTTCCAACAGGGATGCAGTGGGCCCAGGGAGATAAGAAACCCCTGACCCGCAGGAATATGGAATGGGACACCATGTTCCTGACACCAAATGGTTGTGGCAACCCCAGGGGTTGCAGATGGGTAAGAAAATTCCTCAGTCCTGGGTTTTCAACTCCATCCTGCAGCTGCTACAGGGGAGCTGGTACCTACCAGAGCAGGAGAAGGGGGTTCCTGCCAATGGGGTGGGCCTCATTCCTTTGTGGGCTGCACCACTGAGGCAGGCAATGACCCCTGCACTGCTGGGGAGCAGGAATGGGTTTGTGGGGTCTGGGCAGAGCCCTGGTTTGGTTTGACAGTGAAATGGAGGGGTCCTGAAGTGGGGCTGGTTCCGAAGCAGGGACGTGCTCAGCTCAGACCTGAGCAGGATGCTCCAGGGCACAGAGAGGGCAGAGAAGGTTCCAGGGCACCTCCAGTGCCTCAAACTATCCAGCACAGCCAGTTCCACATGACCCGCATGAACAATCCCCCTAATCCTGCTCTGACAGAGAAATAATCTCTTCCTCTTGGCCTCACCAGAGCACAAACGCTGGAATGATCCTGTTCTCCATGGAATTGCAGAGGGCTAGGGGTGCAAGGGCCAGGGTGGGATTCACCAGGGCCCTGTGGGCAGAGCGTGTCACTGTCACCAGCCAGTGCTCCCAGCCTCATACACCCACCCACCCCTGGCCCTGCAGAGCCTGGGACCTGCGGCCCCCAGCCCCAGCCCAGTCACCTCCACCCAAAGCCCATCAACCCCCAGGGCAAAAGCACTGCAGGGGCCCCACTGCAGCCCCAGACACCCTGGGCTGAGAGCAGCCAGAGCAGGGCCCCAGTGCAGCCCTGTCCTCCCACGCTGGCACCGGCATTTCCTTTACACAAGCAGAGCAGACCCGGGCACGTCTCTGGGGCAGAGAAAGCACCCACGGGCTGGGAGCCGGCGATTGACCCCCATGTGCCCCAGGAAGGCCCCTGCAGGCCCCGATGAGGGGCAGCTGCCCACGCGTGCCGGGCAGGTGCCGGCAGCACCGGGGCTGGTTCCCACCGAGCAAACCGCAGCTGCGGCACCGGGGCCGCGTTTCGCTGACGGAGGCCCCAGTTCCTGGAGCGGGGTCAGGCGGGGGCCGCAGGCAGAGCCGAGCTCACACCCCAGAGCACATCGCTTCAGGGCCTTTATTCTGGAGAAAGTTAAAGCCTGTAGATACAGCAATAAAATATACAAAAAAATAAAATTTTTTACAGTATTGAACGCTGCCCTGGGCTCCAGGGACTGCGGCTGGAGGCAGCTGTGGCGAGCGAGCACAGGGGCAAAGGGCCCTCATCCCCTCTGAGCATCCTCCAGGGACCCCCCCATCCTGCTCCCACACAGCTTGGAGGGGCTTGACCAGACCCCACACAGCCATGGGGATCCTCCCCACTGCCCTCTGGTTCCCTGCTCACCAGCTCTGATGGAACTTGGGCGGGGGGGCAGCTCTCCCACTGCCTCTCCCACCCCTCCACTGCTCATCCGTGTCTGTGTGCCCACTGCATGGGAAGGGCAGGAGGGCTCCCCCAATTTTGGTAAGTGCAGGACCACAACCATCAACCCCTCCCCCCCCAAAAGTCAGGACTCCTGCTCTTCACAACACCCATGTCACTGTCCTGCACTGCCCTGCAGCAGCTTCCTCTCCTCACATCCACCTGCTCCCTTCAACTCTTGCCCCTTCCCACCTTAACTGTGAGGGCCAACCTCCAACAGAAATGCCACATGAAGCCCCCGAGACGCTGCAGACCCCATGCCTGGCCCCTCACAACCCAGAGAGAAAGGGACAGGCCAGATGTCCCACTGTCAGCCACACTGGTTCCACCAGTTCCCCAGGGTCCAACTGGTCTAACTCGGCACAGTGCTGGAAACAAGACCATGCTCCCAGCATCAGCCTGGCCACAGGGAAACCAGGGCAGCCCCTGTAGCTCCCAAAATGGGCCACAGCTGCAAACGCTGCTTACACACAGGTGCCAGTACTGGGTGGCAGCACTGCCCTACCCCGGAACACCAGCCATCCCAACAGGAGCCCGGGCTGCTGGCATTGGCCAGACTGCTGTGCCCAAAGCAGGAAGCTGCGGACAAGCACAAACAGCTCCCAAACCTCTGGGCTCCCAGCAAACCCAGCTGAGTCCAGCAGGGGCAGTGCCTGATGAGTCCAGGGCAGGAGCACCTGCATACATCCATCTGCAGCTCTGAGCCCTGTGTTGGTCACGCTGGCCAAAAACAGGGCCAGGCGGGTGCAGAGACAGGACCCACCCCAGCACCCTGCAAGCTCTAGGAGGTGCTGGGAGCAGCAGGGCAGACCCTGCCACGTGGCCAATCCCCTCTGCAATTCCAGACTTGTGGGGTCTTGTGGGTTTGTGTGTGGGCAGTCAGGGCAGCGGCTTCCAGCAGCGGGACTGGGGCTGTGGAAGCGTTTGTAGGAACTGTGGCTGCAATCGGAGGCAAATAGGCACTTGAATGAGCAAAAATAATAAAAAACTGTTATGGAAGGAAATAGAAAAAGGTTCATCCCCCTCCCCAAGAGATGAGTGGCACCACGCCAGAGAGGGGCTGCTCTGCTGGGTCAGGTGAGGACCTGACCCGTTCAGGGACCCCTGGCCCCCAGCTGTTCGCGAGGGCAGGCCCGGAGCAGCTGCAGCCGAGCGGGACAAATCCGGGGGAGCGCTCTGGAGGTGGGAAGGCTGAGCCCGGGGAGGGCCCCGCGCGCCGGCGCAGCCCCTCACATGGGCGAGGACGCACACTCTGGGGTCAGCTCCATGTCGAAGGTCAGCGACTCTGCGGGCAGACACAGCCAGGGTTACGGGCCCCGTGCGTGGCCGCAGCCAGGGCCCCCTGCAGCCCCCCCGGACTCACCGAACTGCCCGCCCGCGCTGTTCTCCGCGCCCTCGCTGCTGTTGCCAAACTGCATGAGCGAGTCCAGGGTGCGCGGGGACATGGGCAGGTCGATGGTGTTGCTGAAGGAGGTGCTGTATGAAGGAGAAGAAGCACAGAAACGTCCAGAGTCAGGGCCTGGCCAGAGCTCTCAAACACCCCCTCTACCCGCTGAGGGCCCCCGGGCACAGCCCAGTGGCCCCCAGAGCTCTCCAGAGGAAAGGGGCCCCCGGAGGGGAAGAACAGGGCTGTGGTTTGGGCAGCAGCCGGAGCCTGGCTCAGCCCCCACTGTCACCCCAGGCTGGGAACCCCACAGTAACCAAGCAAAGCTCAGACAGAGGTGGAAAGAAAGGAAGGAAACCTCTCCCTCAAGCATGGCTGAGCATACAAACACCCCCCAGCACTGACAGATGCCCCCCAGGAACACTCACGGGGTGACACAGATGAACTTGGTCTTCAGGTATGGAGCAGCACCTGCAAGGAGGGAGAAGCTTCGTCATCAGCCACCCAAGGACAAATCCTTCTCTCCGCCCCCCGGAGCACAGGCAGTGCCCACCCTCTGCCCATACCCCATGGGACCCCGTGGCTGGTCCCACATGGTGGCTGTGCCCTCCAGGGATGGCACAGGGTCCTGGCTGGTGACAGCCAGTGCTGTCAGTGTGACAAAGGAGCCACAGAAAGTCAACGACTACCTGAGTCTGTCGCTTCCGAGTGTTCCTGGCTCTCAGAGCGGCAGTACTTTCCAAAGGCCTCCTCCTTGGGGATGTCTGGGTACAGGTACACCAGTGGGGACACCAGGATGTTGGTGGCATCCATGATCTTGTAGCCCATGATGATCTCCGCGAACGACATGTTGTTCAGCTGCTGCTTGGTGTAAGGCTCCACCGACTGGATCTGCGTCTTCCCTGTGCAAGGAAGGAGAATCTTGGCACAGGACAAAAGCAGGGCCGCTCTCAGACATCCCCATAGCAGTAGGGACAAGATGGGCCTGGGGCTGTGATCAGCCCTACTGGGTACCCAGCAGACCATGGGGCAGGACTGGGACCTGACTGTGTTCAGTGCCATAGAAAACTGCACCCATGGGCAGCATGTGGACACCCAGAAGGCAAAGAGCACCAAAGGGCAGCCAGGCTCAGAAGTTAACCCAGGCAGACAGCTTGTTGGGACAAGGACAAAGGACAAGTGCTTATCAGGGGGTCCAAGCCCCTTTTGGAACCCAGAATGCCAAGCCAAGCACCCAGGGCAGCGAGGGTAGAGCTCGTACCACTGATGTCCTTCTCCACCCACGTGAAGGTGATGCCACCCTCCTTGCTGCTCTCACTGAAGCGCAGCAGAAAGGTCCCTGGGGGCTTGGTGCTCAGGATGGCTCGCTCCCGCTCCTTGCTGATGAACCCCATGATGTACCTGGGCAGGAGGAAGCAAGAACGTGGGTCAGGACACAGGAGCAGCTCTCTCCAGGATGTGAGCCCTACCAGCTCTGCTCAACATCAGGACTCAGCCTGGCCACTGATATTTTAAGGATTCTCAGGTGAGTTTTCACTCTGAACCAGCAAAAAGTATCCCAGGAGAGCGCAGCTGCACATGGACCAGGCACCCCACGCCATCAGGATGGAACCTTCCAAGGCCCAGCCTAACCACAGGCTCTGGGCTGGCACTCACCCTTCGTTCCACAGTGCCAGGATGTACTTCTTCACCAAGTCAATGATGTTGTCCAGCCAGACCCAGAAAGAGAAGCCTTTGCCAGCCATGTTCTCCTGAGGAAAAGGCAGAGAGGCTGCTAGAACAGCTGGGAGGAAAGGAACAGCCAAGGAAAGGTGCTCAGGGAAGAGAGGGAATTCTACCTTGCAGAATTTGGCCCAGGTGATCTGACAGCCAGAGTAATTCACACCTGGTCCTGGTAGAGAACAGGAACATCACCATTTAAATAGAGTTGTTCTTCCAAAGACACCATTTCCAGGGTTTGTGTCATTTGGGAGAAAACCAAGCAACCGAGAATTACAGCTCTCAGGCCAAACACAAGACCTCACTCTTGGATAACATGTACAGGTGGGGAGTCACCCCAAGGGACAAGAGGGATGGGCAGGACACCACGCCACGTCAGCCAGCACTTACCCAGCAGTTTTTCTGCCAGCGTGGTCAGCTGCTCGATGCTGAGGCCACGCTTCGTGGTGGAGGAGAACTGCCAGCTCAGCACCTCTGCCACCTGGTCCCAGGTCCCAATGGGAGGCTTAGTGAAGAAGTTCACGTTCTGCACGAGGGAACACAACCCTGAGTGGGACATGGGACAGCAGCAGGGCCGGGTTCTGCCTCAGCCTCACTCTCCAGCCTCAGTTTCCCTCTCTCACTGTGACACCCCCATCCTGACACCTGCCCTGCCTTACCTTGGGGTTGTTAGTCAGCATGTTGTACCACAGGATGGACGCCCAGGCATTGGGCATCTGGCAGATGTTGGAGATGACCACCACAGGCAGCGAGTGGGTCTGCAAAGAGAGGATGCAACCATAGGCTGGGACAACTCCCAGGGCTCCTCTTCACCCAGGCCCATGGCAGCAGAAGGCAGTGACCCATGCCTCACCTCCAGGTCGATCTTCAGCCCCTGGTGATACACCTCTGTCTCAAAAGTGATGAGGTGCAGCTCCTCAGTGACTATCAGCGAGGCCTGAGGCACAAAGGGACACCATGAGCACCACAAGACACCCACCCTCAGCCCAACACATGACCACCAGGCCTGGCACCGCTGCTCGGGGCTGGCCTGGCAAGCTGTCACTGTGCCAATCGGTGCCAGTGGACCCCCCACTTCAGGGCAGGGCTCCTGCATCCCCTCCCAGCTCAGCTGCCCCTGTCAAGGGCCAGCCCCCTCCCAGGACCCCCTATACTCACATCGCAGTTGGCTCGGCCTCCATTCCCACACCGCTGCTCCCGCAGGGTCTGCAGAGAGAGGGACAGGCTGCAGCAGCACCACAATGACACGTGGCCGTGCAGGAGCAGCCCAGGAGCTCGTGGTACCCACCAGGTGCTTGAATTCTGCTGAGAGGCTGCCATTGTTCGACTCCTCCATGTTCATCACCTTGGTGTTGGTCCCCAGGATGTTAAACTTCCGGGACCTGGGAAGAGGAAAGAGTGTGGCTGACAGGGCTGTCTTGGAATGAGTGTGTAGTAGGACGTCAGCCAGGAGTAAAAGCAGAAACAAGAAAAAATGACCAAAGCAAACAGTGCACTTACCCCCGAAGTGCTGCAACATCCCCGGAGTCCCTAGGAAAGGGCAAAGAGGCACCAGGTCATGGCAGTGGCCTTCCCACCCTGATGCAGACAAGCTGGTGTGCAGTGCTAGCTGCATCCCAGCACGAGTCCCACAAGCCCCACAGGCTGTCACCCCACATGGGGGTGAGCCCATGGGACTCAGTGTCACCCTGCACCCTCCCCTTCAACTGGGGGCCATGCTGGCCCTCAGTGTGGAGATGGAGCCCGATCCAAGGGCAGCAGGAATCAGCCCCATCCCAGTAAACCCACACATTGCCACTAGGAGGGAAGCACAGGACTCACTTGTCAATGCAGACTTTGATTTTCAGCTGATAGTTCAGCTCTGGAAACTTGACCAACAACCTGCAAGAGTCAGCAGACAGAGAGCATGAACATCCTGTGCACAGAAACACCTCCTGTCCCACAGGGCACCTGGCACAGCTGGCAGCCAGCAGCATGGACCAGCTCCTCCAATGGCCCTGGGCACACCTTCACCTGGGCCTGGGATGCGTTAGCCCCGACACCTGTCCCCAGAACCAGCGAGGTGCTGATGCTGCCCTGAGCATCCCGAGGAGCTCATTTGGGCTGCTGACTGCCCACACCAGGCTCTGAACAAACACCCACCACACTACTCTGGGCCGGAGGCTGCCACGGGGGCAATGGAGGCACAGTTGGCAGAGGGCAAGGAAGCTCCAGGCAGAGCTGGTGTCAGAGCAGCCTCCCTCCATGGAGGCTGGCAGGGAACACGGCCCAGCTCAGCAGCAGCTGGCCAGGGATGCACTGATGCTTCCCACGCCTGCAACGGGATTTACCAGAACCCAGCAGATCCCCAGCCAGCCCTGCACTGAGTCATGTGGGCGGCACTCCAGCCTGCTGGGATCATCCCTCTGGGATCTATCCTGCTGGTATCCATCCCTTCCCAGCACCAGCTCCCCTCCCTCACCCGCGGGGGCGGTGACCCACCTGACTTTGGTGGTGAACTGCACACCTGTCTTGATGACCAGGGGCCGGTCGGGGTGCATGGGCATGCAGGGCTGCCTCTCCACGACGAAAGCGCTGCAGGAACAGCACAGGGGCCACAGTCAGACCTCACTGCCCACCCTCCACCCATGGCTGGGACTGCCTGCAGCTCCTGCCTGCCTTCAGCACCTTTTCATCAGGTTCCTGAACAGCTCCACGATCCGCTCCTCCAGCATGGGCCGGTGCTGGACGATTGGGTCACCCTTATAGGATACTTTTTGCTGCAGTTCTTCCAGCTTCTTGATCTGCTGCCGGGTCTGTAGCTGTGATTCGGCAAGAGAGGTTATCCTAGGGGAGCAGGGAGATCCAGCATTAGCTCTGGCTATGAAGGCCACACCATCCAGCCTGCAGAGCCCTCCTCTTCCCACGCAAGAAGACACCCTCCATGCCAAACCAGTCAAGAACTGAGTGTGTCTGTGGCTCCAAGCCCAGAGCATTTTTCTAAGTCATGCATTACAAATAGAACCTGCACATGTCTAGGTGACATCAGGGCCAGAAACTTTTCAGCAGCCTCAGAATCCCTCAGGCACGGAGCTGGGGACACTGGGACACCATTCCAGCACTGTGCCCACCATCGTGGCTCAGTCTAAGCAGTGGGTTACATTCACACGTGCAGGCATCAGAAACCATTTTGCAAGGACATTTCCAGAGACCAAGAGCTCATCTCCACAGCAGGTGCATGAGTGCCACTGCTCTGGGGACTGACACAGTCCCAGCCAGCTCTCACCAGTTCTCCAGCCGGTCCAGGCAGATATTGGGTGGGCCACCAATGCAGGCAATCTGCTGCCGCCTCTTCCAGTCTGCCAGTTCCTCATCTGCCAGCATCTTCTGCACATATTCCATGGCCGACAGCAGCCCAGCCAGCTCGCTCACTATGCCCTGCCAAGAGAGAAAGCAGAACCTTCAGCACCCTGTGACTTCCCCCACAGACCCGCAAGTTTCACATTCACAGGCGAGGCAGAAGTCACGCAGGGCTGTGCTTGCTGAGCTGCTCCTGGTTCTGGCCACGCAGGAACTACCAAACTCCGACCCTGAAGAAGGAGGATCTGCACCCAGGGGAATCTGGAGGGCCAGTTGCCCCCCCTTACCCTGCGCATCTGGTCCAGCGCCGTCAGCATCTGCTCCAGCTGCTGCATCTTCTGCCGGGTCACCGACTGGTTGTTCCCGTTCAGGTCCTGCATGTCTGTGCAGAGGTGAGAAGCTTCAGCCACACACATGGATTCTTCCCACCTTCCCAAGTGCCACAACAACACGACACTTCCACGGCAAAGTGCAGGCACCCTGAAAGGCCCCTACAGCCAAGCAGGACCTGGAACAGCCTCCAAGCACCTCCGTGGCTCTCCTGCACCCACAGAGGCCAATCCCTCCCCATCCCACTGCTGTGCTCACAGCAAAGCTTGAGGGAGTTCAGCTCCCTCAAGGGCAGCGTCAGTGGCAGAAACAAAAGACCAAGTTTCACCAATTGCCATGCAAATGCCCTGAGCCCAAGCACATTCCCGCTGGGAGTGGAGGCTGGAACACCTCCCCAGCAAGTTTCCTTGCAGGAACACATTGTGGTTTGCAGACGCTAATGAGATGTCATTACCTCCTTGGCTTTTCAAAGTCTTGTAGTTAAAATCGAAGTCATCCTGGAGATTCTCCACCACTTTCATCTTCTGCTCCAGATCCTGCAAGGCAAGAGGTGTGGTTTCATTCCAAGCACTCAAGCACCATGGTGGGGAAAGCAGAAGGTGCCCAGGCAGACACATACCTGCACCCTCTTCCTGACATCCTGCAGGTGCTGCTCCAGCATCTGCTGCTTCTCTGTCACCACAGCTGCTGTTGAATGTGTTGCCTGTCCCCCTTGCTGCAGAGGGGACAAGAAGGGCATAAGGACAGGGCTGTAAGCTGGGGATGATCCCTGTCAGCCTGAGGAGGTTCTGCAGGGTCTTCACCCCATCCCTAACACACACCAGGGCAGCTGGCTGCTGACTTCAGCATCAGCTCCAGGGTGGCACAGGGTCAGGGAGAGGAGAGATGGGGGCACCCAGCTCACCACACCCAGCCAGAACACCCAGGCTGTATCCTGGCTGTCAGGAATCAGGATGGAGACCCTGGGATACCTGGCCACTGACCTGGGCTGCCGTGGCAGCTGTCTGGAGGAGCCGGGACTCTTCCCACAGGCAGCGAGCCACGATGCGGGCGATTTCCATTGGCTTCTCCAAGTATCTGCTCTGTAAAGGATCAAATACCCCACAGTCAGCAGGCACAAGGCAACCCCTATGATCTCCACACCCTTGAGGGCTGTGGATGGTGAGCTGTGCCAAGGAATCACTCGGACTCTCACCAGCAACCCCACCAAGCCAGCACTTCCCACCTCACCTGCAGGAACTGCTTGATGCGGCGCAGGTTGTGCTGGTACAGGACGTTGGACTCCTGCAGAAAGCGGCTGTACTGCTGGTCGATCTCCCCCAGCAGGTTGTGGAACACCAGCGTGGCGTGCGACTCCTTGCTGGCAGCATAAGCCCTGTGCAAGGGAGGGAGAGCCCTGAGTGCCTGGCAAGGAGTGAGGGGCAAAGCAGGGGCTCTGCTCACACCCACCATCCCCTGTGCAGCTTACAGAATCACACAATCATTTAGGTTGGAAAAGACCTCTAAGATCGAGCCCAGCTTGTGCCCAATCACCACCTTGTCAAGGAGACCAGAGCACCAGGCAGACAGTGCACACCAGCACGTCATGGCTGTGAGCACGTCCCACACACTCAGGGACGGGATCCAGGGATCAGTGCTCAGTGTCAGCCCCGTTCACAACTGAGGTCAGTGTTAGCCAGCCCTGGATGGGGACATCCCCCTGCTTCAGAGCTGCCTCTTCTCCTGGTCCAGGTCTAACACAGTGCACAGAGTCCCACTCCATGCATAGTCCTGCTTCCCTTGATGCCACGTGAGCCCCAGGGTGGGAGGCCAGTCCCACCACACCAGGGGCCCAGGGGAAAGTGACAGAGCTCCTTCAGCCCACTCAGGCCCTGCAGGTGGATGTTCCAAGCAAAGTCCCCTCACTGGCGTTTCACAAGGCCTTACCAGTCCTGGCTTTCGATCCACGGGGCCAGGAACTGCCGGAGCTCCATGGGGAAGCTGTCACTGTAGAGCTGGTGGAGCTGCTCCAGGTACCGCGTGTCGAGCTGCTGTAGCTGGTTCCACTGCGCCATCCTGGCCAGCTCCGGAGACCTGCAGGGATGGGCACACACCTGGCTCAGAGCTGGCTCCCAGCTCCCTCCTGCCAGCAACCAGCTGTGACTACTGCACCCCTCTGAAAAGGCACCAGGGGGCCAGAACCAGAGACAGCCAGGGCATGAGCCCGGGGCAGTGCTCCAGGGCAGCTGGCACGGGCAGGCTGGGCACTGGCAACAGGTAGGAATGAGGCTTTAATATGGTCTCACAGGCACCCCTGGTCAGCCCTGCCGGGAGGCAGGGAAGTGGCTGTGGAGCTTACAGTAAGTGCGGAAGGCGGAGACTGCCAGGAAGCTACAGAAACGAGGAAGGAGCAATTTTCAAGTTCACGACTTGACTTGTATCAATGGAAATCAAACTGACGCTAACGAGGGGACTCCAGCTGTGCTGGCAAACGAAGGCAGAGCTCCACATGACACCAGCAGTCACTTCCCTGCAGAAAGCGGTTTGCTTTTCCCAAAGATCCCTGTGCTGAGTGGTGCAGCATCGCTGCATGTCCTGCTCTCCCGAGGGACTCTTTCCCCATTAGACATTCTCCACACATCTGGGTGTGAGCAGAGAAAGGGGGAACATCTTCTGTGGGCTGAGGCACAGGGAGGGGACAGCCATTGTCACTGACTTGGGAGTTAGAGAGGTTTTTAGAATTTCACAGCACTGAACAGCCCCAAAGGCAGGAGCAGCCTCCACAGGACATTAGCCTTGAACTACAACCCTCTGGTGCAATGCTCAGGAAAGTCCACATGAACCAAACCTGCTTTCAATGGAGCAATGAGTGAACGTGAAAGGAGAGAGCCAGTGGCCATGGAGGGTCCTACAGACAACAGACTCCCTTCAGCCCTGGAGTCAGACCTGGCTGATGTGACAGAGCCTCTGCAAGGCTGCAGACCAAGGGCTGGGCTGTGAGCCGTGGGCCAGGGTGGCGTGTGGGGCAGCACAGGCCCCATTCCACAGCGCGTTCAGCTCTCTGTGGCCGGTTCTCAGCTGCAGCAGCTCCGGGAATGCTCCCTCCGCCCCAGCAGCTGCTGGGCTCCAGCCCTTCCACTCGGTCCTGGAAACCACTCCTGCAGCATGAGTGGTGCTGCTGCTGGGGGGAAAACCCACCAAATGCACAGGCCAGGCAAGAGCGAAAGCCCACCAGCCTCGCAGGGAGTGCCCTGCCCGGAGGGTGAGCTCAGCCTCGCTTCCTATTGCGCCACGCTCGGGGGCGGGGGGGCTGCACCAGCCCCTCCGGAAACTGCAGCGGCTGCTGCCCCAGCCCAGCTCCTGCCAGAGCAGCATTTCCAGCTCTGAGCGAGGACAGGGCTGCAGCACCGTGGCACAGGAGGCAGACACCCGGGCAGCTCCCGCAGTGCCCGGTGGCTCACGGGCAGACCTTCCCATCAGGCTGCAGAAACCGAACCAGAGGCCACGTCCGGACCCGTGATCCAAGCAGATGTTCCACCTGACAGCCACAATCTCGGCATTTCAGGGCAGTGCCAGAGCCCCAGTCTGAGAGCACCAAAGGGCCAAGAGCAAAGGTCCCAGGCTGCCCTGCAGCAGCAGCACTTGGACGGGAATCACTTCCCTCTGCCACAAACAGCTGCAGGACAAGCCAGCCTGCAGCACTCAACTCCAGCTCCTCCTGGCATCCACACAAGCCGTTCTGACATTCCTCGGGGAAAAAGGTCCCTAAGACACTCCTTACTGCAGCAGGCACCACTGTCAGGGAAATTCTGACCCTGCCAGCCCTGGAACCCCACACAGGAGCCTCTGTCTGGCCAGCCCCACCGACAGGAAGCCTCCCTTGTCTGGGTTAAAGATCTGAGGGCTGAACTTTTCTGATTCCATCGGGCTTGCCCATCCCTGCGGTTTGCCTCTCCTCCACCTCTGGAAAGGAGCCAGAGAGCAGCCAACATGGACCAACAGAGCATGATGCAAGCTCGGGGTAAACATGCTGTCCAGAGCTCAGAGCAGAGCTGCTAAAAGTAGATCAAGAGCTAAAGTTCATCTTTCTTTATCTCTCTGCAAGGGCAGAGCACAAGAGCCAGGCCCAGCAGCACAGTGTCACCAGCAGCCTGGGACAGCTCTGCACACTCCAACCACCTCGCTCAAAATGGGGCTGCCCTGGAAGCAACCCCACAACTGCTGTGTGTCTGCCCTCTCATCTCTGGGACACCCCTGGGAACACCCTTCATGTGTGCCCCCACAACAAACAGTGAGCCCTCGGGCAACATGTATGGGGGAGTCACTGGAAAGGGCCTTTACAAGGACCCCGGGACTCCGTGTCCCCTGCAGTGACACGAGTAGGATGAAGCTCAGTCACTGACAGCGTTGCACAGGCCACATCACCACGGTGTCATCACAGGGTCATGACATGTGCCATCAACACCACTCCACAGAGTCCCAGCACCAGCAGCTCGCTGCCCTCTCTTCCACACAGCCACCAACAGCCCGACGGAAACTGTTCGACACAGCGGCCAGCTCCTCCGGCAGCACAAGAGCCAGTTTGGAAAGGCTGCTAGAAGAATTTGGCTCTGCTCCTCTGGAGCGATTTCAAAGCCAGCCTTGGAGGTGGAAAACAGTGATGCAGAGATTTGCAACAGGAGGAGGGAGATGGCTCTGGGCAGCCTCACAGCCGTGGCATGAGTTCCGATCACCCCACACGCCACGGCTGGCTGCTCCTCATCCCAGCCCTCCAAGGTCCATCCCAGCGCAACTCCCATTGCAGAAGCTGCAAGTGACACTGTCACCATCCACCCCAGGGCAGGGGACACCCAGCCCACACCCCTCCTGTCCTCTGCCACCACTGCTCCAGCAGCTCCAAGAGATCCACAAAAAGCAGAAGGCTGGGGGAGTCGACTGGGGGAGTGACAGTGACAGCGACCACCTTCAGGGTGGAAGTGGAGCCTAATCCCCAGTGCGGACACCAGGCAGGGCCAGTCCCGGCAGGTGCACAGGGAGCGGGCCCAGGGCAGCCCACCCTCCCAGTTCCCCCGCAGTGCCGGTCCCGTGGCTGTGTCCCTCCGACAGCGACGCAGGGGTGTCCCACGGCCCGTGGGACAGGAGCCACCCACCCGCGGGCAGCGCAGGAGCGGTGGGCAGCACTGCCAGCCCCTCAGAGCTCTCGGGCGGCTCATCCTCTCGAGAACTGCTCTGCTCGGCCACCACCCGTCACACCAAGCGCCCTCGGGGACAGTAACCGAGGCAAGGCCCGGAGCAGGCAGGAGGCCCCGAGCTGCTGCTGCAGTCCAAGAGGTGTTGACAGCCCTGAGCCCGCAGCTCCGCAGATCCCAGCCGGGTTTTCCAGCCCCGCTGTGCCCGGCCCATGCCTCCAGCTCCCAGCCCTGGTTCTGAGTCCTGCCATCAGCATAACGCTACCAGCGCTGGCACACGCCGCACCGGCCCCTGCTCGTTCCGCACGCAGCCTCGGGGCCACGGTGCCGTGCCAGCCTCGGCCCGACCCCGGCGGGACCCGGGCGGGCCGCACCTCCGCCGGCCCCGATGC
>VZTJ01003624.1:314675-333511 GCA_013397795.1 Orthonyx spaldingii
TTCGGGCTCTGCCCCTGTGCCGGGCCGTATGCGCTGCGAGCCCGGAAGCCCGACCCCGCCTCGCACCGGGGCTCGGGCCTGCAGTGACGGGGGAGCCGGGACAGCCCCCCCGCGTTACCCCGCGATGCCGGTCCCGCTCCCGCCCCGGCCCCAACCCGGCCCGGGGGACAGCGGCTCCCGGCGCCGAGCGGCGCCCCCGCCCCCCGCGCTCACCGGCGGTCCCGGCGGGCGGGGCGGCGGCTCCCGGTGACGGCGGCGATCGCGTCCGGCTCCGCCGAGGGACGGCACCTCCTGCGGCGCGGCCCCGCCCCTCCGTGACGTCATCACCTCACAGCCAATGGCGAGACTGCGTGCCCGCGGCCCCGCCCCGCCCGGCCTCCGTCAGCCAATCAGCGCGGCCGGCGCGGCGCGTCACGGCGCGCGGCGGAGGGGGCTGCCCCCTCGGCTATTCCCGGATGGCACCGCCTCCCGCCGCGGGGCTCCGCTGGGCAGAGGCGGCGCAGGGGCCCGGCGGGGGGCGATGCCGGGAACAGCCGTGCGGGAAACCCAGCTGAGTTCCGGGCAGCGCCGTGACGTCACGCGGTCGCCGCCGCCGCCGCCGCAGCCTCTTAAAGGGACCGCGCCGCGCCGAGGCGGGAGCAGCGCCCCCGCGTGGGGAAACGGGGATCGGCCCCGTGCGGCAAATGGGGAGGGAGCCCTGTGGGGATGTGGGGCTGGATCCCTGTGGGGCTCTGCGGCTGGAGCCCTGTGGGGATAGATCCCTGTGGGGCTGGATCCCACAGGGCTGTGGAGATGGATCCCTGTGGGGCTGTAGGGATGGATCCCTGTGGGGCTGGATCCCACAGGGCTGTGGAGATGGATCCCTGTGGGGCTGTAGGGATGTTCCTCTGGGGATGGATTCCTGTGGGGATGGATCCCTGTAAGGCTGTGGGGATTGGTCCCTGTGGGGATCAGCCCCATAGGGCTGTGGGGATCGATCCCCATAAAGCTCTGGGAATAGATCCCTGAGGGGTTCTGAGGGTCAGCCCCTCACAAGGCTGTGGGGATCAATCCCTGTGTGGCTGTGGGGATCGGTCCCTGTGGCACTGTGGGGATCAGCCCGGTGGGGCTGTGGGGATCAACCCCTGTGGGGCTGTGGGGATCAGCCCTGTGGCACTGTGGGGATCAATCCCTGTGGGGATCAGCCCTGTGGCACTGTGGGGATCAATCCCTGTGGGGATCAGCCCTGTGGGGCTGTGGGGATCAATCCCTGTGGGGCTGTGGGGATCGGTCCCTGTGGGGCTGTGGGGATCAGCCCCGTGGGGCTGTGGGGATGGGTCCCTGCGTGGCAGCCCCTCCCCAACACGCGCTGCCATGGACAGGCCGCACACTGGTGGTTTACAAAAGAGACTTTATTGCTGCNGCACTGTGGGGATCAGCCCGGTGGGGCTGTGGGGATCAACCCCTGTGGGGCTGTGGGGATCAGCCCTGTGGCACTGTGGGGATCAATCCCTGTGGGGATCAGCCCTGTGGCACTGTGGGGATCAATCCCTGTGGGGATCAGCCCTGTGGGGCTGTGGGGATCAATCCCTGTGGGGCTGTGGGGATCGGTCCCTGTGGGGCTGTGGGGATCAGCCCCGTGGGGCTGTGGGGATGGGTCCCTGCGTGGCAGCCCCTCCCCAACACGCGCTGCCATGGACAGGCCGCACACTGGTGGTTTACAAAAGAGACTTTATTGCTGCGCTGTTGCCTGGGCACAGCCAGGGACAGGCGAGGATCACCCAGGCTTCTGCTGCCCTGGCCCCGCTGCTCAGAGAAAACCGCGTGAAAACCGCCCGTGGGCCCGCAAGAGACTCTGTGAGGGCAGGTGAACCTCGGACCCACACTGGGCTGGGAACCACACTGGGCTGGGAACCCACCAGCAGCCAAGAGCCCGGTGCCTCCCCACACCGCGAGCCTCGGGGCCACCGGTGTCTCAGGGCTGCCTGCAGCCGGCACACGGAACCGGCCGGTCACACCTTCTGTGGGGAGGGAGGCTGTGGCAGGACCCCAAGGCCGGGACAGGCTGGGTGCACTGGACAATATGAAGGAAAATAATGCTTAAAGGAAAAGCAAGTTTATATACGGGGTTGTGTGAGCAGCAGCAGCCTGGTGCTGGGGGAGCAGAATGGGGGATGCGGGGCTGGGGCTTGCAGCGGGGGCTGAGTGTGTGAGAGCCAAGCAGGGCAGAGCCAGAGCCAGAGAGCCAGGCAGAGCCCCCAAGCCACTGTGTGCTGCCTTCGTGCTGCCTCACTCAGGGCGTGGAGTGAAGCTGCAGAAAGCAGGACACGGGGCAAAGCACAGGATGTGAGCATGGGCATGAGCTGTGCCACGACCCCTGCAGAAAGCAGATGCTCAGAAATGCTCAAGGTCTGGTGCTGGACAGGTGTCAAGGCCTCTCTCTGATGGTCTAGAGCCTCACATGGCAGCAGGGCATCCCACATCCCTCTGGGAACAAGTCACTAGCCGTGGTGGCTGCTCCGGCATCACTGCCGGTGTGTCCCCCTCTCCCAGGGCAGCACTGCCAGCTGCCACCACCTCTGTGGGCGTGGAGGGAGCAGATCCAGCCCCCCACCTCCATGCTGCTTCCTGCCCCCAGAACTCGCCAAGGACCTTGGATCTCTGGCAGCCAGATCCATGACCCGGGCAGCCTTCGCTGTTCCTGCCATGGCCCCGGGGCACAGCCGGGAGGAGCAGCAGGCCCCAGCTGTGTGACAGGCACCCATGGCAGGCCCAGCTGCAGGGTGGCTTCGTGCAAAGGTCACTCGGTCCTTGGGAGGGCAGAGAGGAGCACCCCCACCTGCCCTGCGCCAGCTCGGCTGTGCCATGCTCTGTCCATCAACAGGACTCGCTCAGCTCTTCCCTCCCGTGCACTGGCTGCATCCCAATTCCTCTGGTCCCCCTGAAGGAGCAGCCAGTTTGGGTGCTGGGAGTCTTCTTGCCTGGGGGGCAGCTGTGCAGCCTGGCACAGGGGGCCGGGTGGTGTGGGCTGGTGGGCTACTTGCAATGAAGCTTTCTTGACACCAGACTTTTCTTATGGAGGACTCTTGAACTTTCAGCTGTACAGCCATTGTCTTGGGATCAGCACTCTCCAGCTGGGCCGGGCCCCTGTCACTCAAAGCCCATCTTCAGGTGTGGGGCAAGAAGGCTGCAGCAGGAATGGTCTCCGAGGGTGATTTAGTAGTGTAAGAAAAACAGTTCCGTGTTCCTAATGTTTGTGTGCTAAAACTAAAATATAAAATACACCTTGTACAAGCAGGCAGGGGGTCGGCGTCGGCTCTGCAGGGTAGGAAGGATGCATCGTGTACACTTCCCTGGGGCTCCAGGGCAGGGAGAGCTCGAAAATGTGAGTGATGATAATGTGTTCAGCCGTCATCCACAACCCTTGCGTGCTGCAGCCCGTCCTACTCGCTGTCACTCTTGTCCACCAGTACCGCGTCATTCTCCTCCGTGATCTCCAGCAGTGTGTGCATCTCGGGGCTTTCCCCACACATCAGATCTGAATTTTCTCCCTCCTCTCCACCAACCTCCACCAGCTCTGTGGCTTTCACCTCCACCTCACCCTCTCTTATTTTCTTGACGTGGAAAGTGAAGGGTGGCACTTTGTAGACGGCTGTCTTGGACCTGGCGTAGATGGTGTGGTCGGGGGTGAAAGACTTCCTCAGTTTGTCCCGAGAGCTCTTCATCTTCTCTCTCCTTTCATTAGTCACAATTTTAGTGCCCAGTTTGTTCATCCTCTTCTCCAGGTTGTGGCGGGTCTTCTCCAAGTTGTGGCGGGTCTTCTCCAGGTTTTCCTTGGTCTTTAGCTTAGTCTTTTCCATCTTCTCCTTTGAGAACGCCTTCTTAAAGTCATCTACCCTTTTCATGCCGCTCCTTTTGATGCGTTCTGCCCGTGACTCTTCGATAATCTCCTCAATCTCCACCTCCTCATCCGAGGAGAGCTGGATGTGGTCCTCCTCTGCGTGGTCCTCACCCACAGGTACCTCCTCACCCTCGCCTTCCTTCTCCAGCTTTTCGCCTTCCTTTAGGGACTTGCTGATGCTCAGTTTAGATGGGAGCTTCACTTCATCCTGCAAGACACAGAGCGGAGCCAGTGAGACACACACACACCCCCACACGAACACCAGCAGCCCTGGAGCCAGCCCGTCCTCCCTACCACAGAGACATCAGCCTCCACCCAGCTAAACACACCCGGGTACCTCAGGCCTGGGCTCATCCTCCCTGACTGCAGCTGATAAGTTATTGTGAAGAGGATCTGCTTAGGACTCTCCCCTACCAGGACTCAGGCACCAGCTCTGCACACTCTGGGCTGGCTCCAAATTCATCTGGGACCCCAGAAGTACAGGCAAGGCAGCCCAGCACTGCAACTGGAGCCTCTTCCCTTCCTCCTCTGACCCTGTCACAGTTCTGTCCCCTCAAATTTCACCTTTATGCCAGGACCTGGCCATCACAGCCCCTCTCTCCTGGCCACAGGATGGTGGTTTTCAGGTCTCCAGCGTGGCCAGGTCCAGCCACGGCCCTGGGTGCAGCACAGGGCTGCAGAGGCATGGTTGAAGCTGAGAGTGGCCACAGCACCAGCATGCACACTCTGTCCTGGCCGCCCCCAGTCTGCACTCAGACTTTCCCAAGGCCTCAGGATCCAGATGTGGGGCTGGGACATCTCTTGGGATGCAGCAGGCTGCCCTGTTTTTCCTATTTCTCCACTGGGGAATAAGTTAGAGAATTTGCCCGAGTCCTTATCTGGAGATGGTGGAGACAGTGGCCCTGACTCACACAGCCTGGTCTGCAAGGCTACACAGCTCTCCTTGGGACAGGGCTGGATTCATTCAGCTTCTCCACAAGCCTGAGCCAGCCAAGTTTCTGATCCCAGTGGGAGAGGACAAGCATGTGCCCAGGAAAGGGGCACAGGTCTGGAGCAGGATTGGTTTTCATCTGAGCAGCACATAGCAGGTGTCCCTGCTGCAGTGATTCACCCCTCTGTTCCCGGGACAGGCTGGAAATAGCCCATCACTGTACGGAGCGTCACAGCTGCGGGGCTGCAGCCCACGCTCGGAAATTTATTGCCCAAGCAGTTTTAATCTACAGAACTGGGTGGGAGAGGTGGGAACTGCCAGGCCCAGCGCTGTCAGAAATCCGGCAGCAGCCAAAGGGCAATATGTGGAATGGACACACAGCACATGGGGCTGCTGGGCTGAGGTTTGGAGAGGAGCCTGGGCAGCAGAATGACCAGGTGCCACTCCGAGCCCTGGGGCAGGCAGCAGCAGAACAGAGCAAGGACGGGATTCCAGTCCTGCACTGACAGGAGCCAGACCTAGGGAAATCAAGGGCCAGGTCCTGGTGTACCCCAAGTGCTTGAAGTGCATGGCAAACCATGGAACACCGGCAGTGATCTGCCTGCCCCCGGCTTGGGGAGGTGCCCTGTGACCCGGGAGGGCGACTTTGCAGTGCCAGCCCCCATGCTCTGTGTGTCACAGCAGCTGCCACTGCTCCACCGCAGCCATGCACCAAGGAGCTGCACGGGTGCCAGGAGCCAGGACAGTGGGGATGGTCATTCCATCAAGCACGAGGAGGGGCGTCGCTGGCGCTGCCGTGGGACAGAAGATCCCGGTCCCTGCTCCGCACCGGAAGGGACGGCGTGCGTGCTCACCCACACCCTGAGCGCTCACCCACATCCTGAGTGCTGTCCCACCGCCTGCCGCTGCCCTGCCTGACCATGTCACTGCCACCGTGTGGCTCTGGCCTGAGCCCCTGGACAGAGGCAGGAGGAGACGCCCTCCCTGCAGACACGGGTGCTGTGACCAGTCCTCTGTGTTGTCCCCAGCCCTGTCTTTCCTTGCACCCCTGAAGATGTGACACAGCTTGTTGAATAGACAACTGCAGCACAGCTTCACCTGGGTGAAATCCAGATGCTGTCAGCTGCTTTCTCATTTTTTCCCAAGCACAGGTGCTGTTCCTTGGGCCATCTGAAGATCTGGAAGCACAAGGGCATCTGGAGAAACCTTTGTGAGCAGTGACAAGCCAGCTCCATGGAGCACTGGGCTCAGTGAGGATGGCACGGACTGCAGTGTCTGTGGTGAAAACACAGAGCCTGCTGGAGCAGAGGTTTCATTTTGAGTTTTCTTCAGAGCAGAGAGCTGTGCTGGGTGAAGCTCTTCACCCTCCAGATCACAGGTCAGGTCCCAAATACTTTGTGGAGATTAAGGTGAAGAGGGCAACATATGTTTTCTTCATTTGATGAGCCACTTCAGCAGAAAACAATGCACATGTTCTCCAGAGGCCCAGGTCAGTCCAGGGCAAACCCACATCACGGGGAAGGCAGGGATCCTGTTCTCCACAACAACACCTGCCAGAGCAATCCCAGAAACTTCCAGGGACCCTGCCCAGCCAGCAGAACATCAGGAACTCCAGCCACTTCCTTCCCTCTGAGGCAACACAATGAGCCAGAACAAAGGCATCCCCCTCTCGCCTGGCACGGCTGTCCCTGGAAATGGGCCATATCCTGCAAACCCTGATCCTATCAGTCCCTTGTGAGCTCCAGAAGACGTGTCTGCAGAAAGAAACACCACCTCAAAAACTCCACGTCTGCCACATAAAAAACAACCTTTCCTCGTGGTCCACCAGTGTACCCAGCTCCTGACTGAATTTTCTGATGTGGTGTGATGGGCTGTGCCAGCAGTGCTCCCATCCAGCCTCAGCAGCACCCTGCAGCTCTTCCCTCACAGCCAAAGACTGTGGATACGTGGGACAGCGGGAGCATCCCCTGTTGGGGTGCCTGCAGCTCTCCCTAATCTTGCCCTTCACCCCGAGAGCAGCAGCTGCCCGGCTCTGTGACCCCACGGGCTGCACTCAGGGACTTCACCCACCTCTGCCGGCACCACTCCAAGCACACAGCCCAAGCCCAGCCCAGCAGTGCTCACGGCTCTGCTCTTGCCTCTGTCAGGGGGCACCTCATGGGTCAGACCCAGTGGCACAGAGGGAGCACAGTCCTGCCCATATGTGAGGATCCCAGCCTGCCCCTCGGGACTGTTTCTGAGAGCTTTTCTCCAGCTGTGCTTGGGAAACCCTTCACATCCTGCTCCCAGCCTCTCTCCCTCTTAAGCATGGTATAAACCCTGCATTTCCCACCCCTACCCCAACTCTTCCTCACTCTGCTGATCTGGGCAGGTGCACACCAGCTAGGGGACAGCTGCAGGATATTCAGCAGTGTCCCAGAGTCCAAGCTCACCTGCATTCAGGGAGCATTCCTGTTGGTTCAGGCACAGCACAGCTGGTGCCATAACACCCATGGCTCTGGCACATCTTAATGGGGATGAGCACGTTCTGCCGAGCATCCCTTGCATGTACCTCCCCTCTGCACCCAGGCACTGCCCAAAAGCCACCAAGAGTCTCCTCCTCCCTGCCTGGGAGGTTTCTCCAGTGGGGAAGGGGAATTGCATGGTGTGGACAGAACATGCCTGCAGACACAGGGGTGGAGGATAATGGGACCTGACTGGAACAATCAAGAACCATCTCGGGTCCATGGGTGGCTGCTGCACAAATCCCTGCTCCGAGCAAGGCACTATGCTCTCTGCACTTCATTTTGCCCATGACTCATCCAGTTGAGCCACATTTTTAACACCAGGCATTCTATTTTTACTCGGAAAACACTGATCCTGAAGTGGGCGAGTCCAAAATCCTGGGTCTTGGCATCCCTGCCTGTTGGGGTGTTCGAAGCCTGGCTCCCAATCAGCAGAGGCAAACCAGTTCTGTCCTCTCAGCTTGGATCCAACTGGCACAAGGACAGCGGGTAAACAACATTTTTCAGAAGATTTTGGTACCAGCAGCAGCAAACTCTGGCCCTGCTCTGTGTACGGTGCAGCGGGACAGGGACAGGGAGCGTGTGTTTTCCATGCAGCACAGACCTCCTGGGAAGAGCTGTGCTTCGGGAAGCTCCCTGGCACTGGGCCGGTCCATCTGTGGACTTTGTGGGCACCCAGAGGGGCCCCAGTGCCCACAGCCAGCCCCAAAGGCAGCTGGCTGCCAGCTGCTCTGTGTCCTCCTACTTCAAACAATTCCGAGCTGTTGGATCCGCAGCAGGCTCTTCCCAGCTCCCCTGAGTGGGCTTTTATCTGACATTGTTTTCGAGTTCCCTGGCAGTGAGTCACCCGCAGCCCACGGCCATGGACACCCGCCTGGTTGCTACAACACACGTAAACACTTCCCCTGGCGTATAAAAGGCCAAGGAGACGCAGAGCTGAGCTGCATTCCCAGTCAGTGTGTAAGAAACAGAGTCCCAGCACTCCCGGCCACTCTGGGTCTCCAGTTGGAAGGTTTAATGGAAGGTTCTCACATGCACATGCAAACCACATCTGCAATTCATTTCACTCCGTTATTTTTACACAACTGCAACAGCACAAACAGTGAGTTTGGTTGACATTTGCAGCCATAATGTGCAGAAAACGACCAGCTCACATTCCCGGGCTCCACTATGACCAAATCGGGCTGATCCCAGCCCCTCCTGCACCCCAGCCCTCCCTCTGCCCACCCCGGGCAGCACAGCCCGGCCCTGGCCTCCGGGAGGCCGGGGGAGGATTAGGAGGAGCTTGGGCAGCAAACAGCCCTCCAGGTCAGGTCAAGCCGTGCCAGAGGAGAACAAGTTCTGCTCTCCCGTTGCCATGATAACTGTTCTGCTCTGCCAGGCCTCAGAGGAGACTGTTCTGTGCTGACCTTCCAGCAGTGTCATGGGAAGGAGGATTCAGCTATTCCTGAGTAACAGCAGCACGCCTGAGAAGCACCCTGAGCCTAGCAGGGCTCAGGGGTGTCCAGATGCCCTGCACAGAGGGGGCTCTCCTTTCCTCTCCAGTGCCTTGGTGGAACAGACCTTTTCTGTGGAGACTGAAATGACTAGATGGCTAGATTTTAATTTTTTTTTTTTGCTAGATCACAAAAAAGTGGCCTTTTTTTTTTACATCTGACACTCTTCCTGAAAAGGAGAAGTTTTCCCTGGCAGCTTTGCCCAGAGACCCCAATTCCTGGACTGGGCTCACTCTCACCTGGCTCTTGGAAGTCCTGTCCACCCAGGCAGCCATTCCCCCTGAACAGTGCTGCATGGAACCCCCAAAGGGCAGCTGGAGCTTGGGGTGTTTTGTCTAGTAGCTGCACAACGACAGGAAGGCAATAGGCCACTGTGGCCTCTGTGGCACCAGTGTTATATGAGCAGCAGTTAAAGTCACCACTACAGTGTGTGCAGGGCTTGACTCCGAGCAAGCCAGAAATGGGAGATGCTGCAGGGGCTGCCCGGGGCACTGGAAGTTTATGTCACAGTTTGTGCTCTCTGCCTGTTTTACCTGTTTAAAACAACAACTTCAAACCATTTCACAATCACAAACTAATGCTCACAAGAAGCCTGAGGAGGTGGGTGTTCCCGGGCTGTGCTTCAGAGGGAGAAACGGGGCTCAGAGAACAGGTGGGATTTGCCCAGTCACAGCAGACGCCAGCAGAGCCAGCTGCCCCCGGCCACTTGCCCTTCATGCAAGCCACACAGCAGCTCCTCCCTCCCAGCTCGCCCGAGGGAAAATCCCAGCTCCTCACACCCACGCTCATGCAGCAAGCACGTTAGTCAGCAGCAGGATCAGCCCTGCAGGTCTGAGAGCCTGAGGCAGCCCCAAGCCGGCCAGAAGCAAAGGCTCGGAATCAGCAGCTCCCAGAGCTTCGGAAGAGGTTCAGAGTGATCTTCGGGGGGTGCCGCTGACGAGGCCCTAAACTGCTGCCTCCTCACGTGTCTTCTGCTGCCCTGGGCCTGTCTCCACGGGGTGGGCTCAGAGGGCAGTCCCTGGCGAAGACTCAAGGCACACGCGAGGCATCTTCTCGGGCTAAGATGAGGAAAACTGCGTTTCAATGGCCGGGGAAAGGAAGCACAGAGGAAACATTTACCTGTTCCTGACAGGAATCTGGTTAAGAACACGCCAACAGTGATCCGGGTTAGCACGGGAACAGGCAGAGAGAGAAGGCACAGGGGTATGTTTTAGTAAAGGGAGAAGCCAGGAAGCAGAATTTGACAGGAAAGAGAGTCAGCAAAGATCTGTGAGATGGAAGAGAGTCTGTCTCTTCCTCAGAAGGTCCCAGGAGACACAGGATCCCTTCTGTGGGTTCAGGCACATTTCACACTGCCACTGCCACAGGGCCAGACTCTGCTCGTGGCCACAGGGATTCAGTGTTGCCTGCTGGGGACGTCTCCCTTTGCTGTGGCGTAGCTGAACTCAGTTTGCTTGTAAGTGTAAGATCATGGCAAAAAGGGTGGTGATTTTAAACCCCTGTGTTTATTAATTCAAGTGCAGAGGCTGCAGAGATTGAAACAGCCGGGTGCAACTCCAGAACTCTATCCGCTGGTTTGGTCACGTACTGACCTTACCCTAAACCAGCGCCAGATAATTCCCAGCAGCTCCCAGATCTCTGCACCCAGCGACACAGCAAAGTCAGGCATGGCCTTGACTCTGGGTTCCAAGGGCTGGACAAAGTTTGTCTCCAACAGTGCCAAGAGGTTCATGAAAAGAGAAGCCTCAAGTCTTTAAAGACGAGACTTTTGAGTCCTGCAGTAAGAAGTCACCAAGAAATACTGCTGAGAGAAAAGGATCTAAAATATGAGGGGAGAAAGCAAATCAGGTTGGGATTAGGTAAATGTTAGAGGGATAAGTAGTTTATTCTCAAGTAGCAGAGTCCTCCCACCCTCTGTAATTCTGGGTGTTGTGCAATCTGCCTGGCACTTCTTTCTGTCAGGCACATCCAGTTACCCTGTGTGCTGGAAGCTGTGTCTGAAAAGCTGGATCTGCTTCATCAGCTGTGAGAAATGGCAGCCTGGTACAGGCACTGGAGCTGGTGCAAAGGAAGGGAGGGAGAGTGGGTGGGGAGAAGAGGAGGCTGTGCTTGGAAAAATGCTTTTTCCTATAGTGAGTCAGAGGAGAGGCAGGGCTGTAGGAAGCAGAGAAGTAAATAGATTGAGAGTGAAAAGGCGCTTTCTTCCCCTCTGACAAGCATTAAAAAGTTTTGATGCCTTTATCAGTCTGTTTGTACCACTGGCTTTGCTCTCAGGTCTGCTCCTCCCGGATAAATCTGTCTGAGCTGATTGATGACTCCGGAGCTGCTCCTGAACAGCAAAGCAGCAACGATGGGGTTTGTATGACAGATGATTTGCAGACACTGACATTTGCATCCTCACATAAAGCTGGAAACTAAACATCCTGAGACTTTTTATTCTAAATATTTGATTTTCCTTTACTGATACTGCACATTTTGGTTCTGCTCTTTGTCTATTTTGCAGCTGGACAGTGAACCCACAATTCTTCAGGTGCCCTGTAAGTTGTAGGAGATCTTGCAGAATCAAGAGGACAATCCCAAACAGGATAAAAGAGGGCTAAGCCTGTTGCTGCATAGTTTATGAGTCATTGTTGTGCCTTCTGGGCATTGCACGTGAGAGGCCTGAGGGAGGAATATGTGATCAGGAGGGGTATTACCTTGGGTTTGTTTTCATGAGCCACTACTATTCAGTCTAACCCCATCCCACAGGCTGGGCAGCCTCTGGCCCTTTCTCTGAGACAATTTATGGCTGCACAGCTCAGTCTGTAACTATAATGGTGAAAGGATTTCAGCAAAGCAAACAGTTCTGGCACCAGCTGCTTATAAATAATAGCTGAGCAATGAAATATTAATGCAGTTGATACCAGACTGCAACAGAGAAATCCATGCTCCAGAGCTGTCTACTGGTAGACTGGTAATCTGCACTAAGAAAAATCCTGAAAGTCAGAGCTATTAACATCCTGACATTTTTTTAAGGCTCAGTGTCCTCTGAATTATTATCTTGAGACTCTTGTAATTCCATAATATGCAGAGAATATGTAAGATTTTTATACATTGGGATGTTCACGTGGGGCCCCTGCAATGGGGAGCACTGACACGAGCTGCTTTAGACTGGTTTTACAGTGAAAGTGAAACCAGCTTTTTATTTTAAAGTATTATCAGAAAATAAATACAGTGGCTGCTGCAATGCGAATCCCTGCAGTGACCCACTGGGAAGAGGGATGGATGTTCCAGCACTGAGAGCTCTCAGCCACATGGAACCAGCTGATCTTGCAGGAAAAGCACCCCGTGGGTACCTGGTGCCTGTGCCTATCCCAGTGCTGTCATCCAAATTGCTTTGGGAATTCCTATTTACTTTTTAATGCTGGTAGCTGGGCAAGCTCCACTGAACTGCAGGCACATCACCCACCCGGGCTGGCCTTCAGGCCTGCAGATCTTGCTGGCTCTTGTCAATGCTCCATTGCCATTAAACTCATCATGGTTTTGTTTCTGAATGATTAATTTGAAACAAAACCATAGCTCAGGGCAGCTGATGTTCTGTTTGGGCAGTGGAGAGAGACTGCAGCCCCGGGGCAGTGGGTTTGTATGCCCTGGGTTCCCTGCCCTGTGCTTCTCCTCAGCACCCCGAGCTCATGTGCTTTTCCACACCCTCTTTTGAGACCCAAAACTGAGGCAGTTCAGGTCTGGCCTCCAAATCCGTCACGTTAATGTGTGGGTTTGAAATCTACCCCTCCTTCTCACGATGTACAGTCTCGCTGCTCCCATCCGTATAAGGCCCACGCGAGCACAAAGCCAGGCTGGGCTATTTATATTTCCTCGCCCAGCCCTACCCACCCAACTCTGCATGGCTGGGATCCAGGTCCCACCCTGCTCTCCCAACTGCACAGCCCTTCCCACGGAAACTCACAGCTCACACAGCTCAGAGTGGCCACCAAAGCCCCCTGAAGAGCAGGTGAGCCCCACTGGAGTCTCCGAGTAGGACAGCGTGGGGAGCACTCACTCACTCACACCCCTCGGACAAAGGCTGCTCTTCCCAACAAAAACACTGCACATCCCGAGCCAGAGTTCCCAGAGCTCGGCACCCACACGAGCCTCAAAATAAAGGACCGGCACACTTCAGAAATTCAATACTCCGGGTGCGTGCCGAGTGCTGCAAGGGTTTGTCCCGTTGTAAGAAAATCAGCCTTTGACATTTGCAGGAATAAGTTTAATTGTCAAAAACTGTTTGGAGGCAAATGCCAAGCTTACATAAACTGCCACGTGCCAGTCTCCAGCTGAACACGGCACAAAGTCTGGTTTCAGAGCAGTAGCTGCTTGCACAGGACATCCATTATTTAACCATGAACTGCAGTAACCAGCCCCAGACCCAGGATCCTAAAACCAGGAGATTTGGGATGAAGTCACTTTAGCTTGTTTTTATTAGCAACCACTCTCACCGAATTTTTTGGTGTCCTGGTTTCTCTGAAAGACAGGAGCCCAGGACAGAGGCACAAAGGAAGCTCTGAGCTCTGTTCCCAGGGGCTGCTGAGCAGTGCAGGCACTCACTGATGTCAGACTTTTTAGGAAGGTAAGTTCTGCACTGAATGGCTGTGTACACAGTAGCCTGTCAAAGCTGTCACCTCTGCTTTGGCTCGGCAAGTTTTCAAAAGAGGAAGATGGGGCAGTTTGGAGGGATATGGTTGTTTTCAAGTTTTATTCTAAAGAATTGATCTAATTCCCTACATTAAGTCTATACAAAACCCCTTAATTTGGTAGGAATCAGACCAGGTCCTGGCAAAATCAGCTCAAAGAGGGTAGGCAAGTGAGAAAACACGAGCATGGACGGGACTGAGTGACACCTGTAAATGCTCTGCTCAACACCTTCCCTTAGCCAGGATGTGGGAGTGATATCCAGCCCTGCACTTTCTCCCCCAAATTTTGAAACTACCCCAGCAGATGTGCTCAGGATCACCCCACAGATCAGGCTTTCCCTGAATAAAATTTGGGTTTCATCTCCTCCTAATCTACAGTGAGCAAAACACAATTCTCACAGGCAGTCTGACTTCCCCTCCAAGGTGCAAAAGGTTTTATTTGCACTCCTGAAATAATCCCTCCACAATGGCTGAAGCCTCAGGACTCAATGCTGAGAGAATAATCAAACATTAATAACCAGCAAAGAACTAATTTGTCTTTACCTCCCTTATTTCTTCCAGCTGCAGAACTGTGCAGTATTGAAACTTACAGAGCACAACTCCTGCTCCACTCGGCTCTCTCACCCGATAACAGCCACCGCTGGGATTATGGAATATTTTACATCTCTTAGGATGAGTTTATCTCTTCTTCTCCAAAAGAAAAGACGAATAAATCTTTGGACTTTTTGCCACAGCAACTGAAAACACATAGGAATCACTCCCAGCTTGGCAGAGCAGCTTTCCCTGAGTCAGAGAGTAGTAATAATGTGCTCAGCACCGCAGAATTAATTACAGGGCCAGTAATGTACCCAACAGACACTTTGGTAGGTGGGGGTCTGAGAAGTGAGACACTAATTAGACGAGAGTTATTTTGTAATTATTTGATTTTAACTGTAGACACCGTTAGGACAGCACAGTCAATTCCTCAATTAACCCCCAGGGTGGACCCTGCTGCTGGATGCTTTCCCGCTGGGGCCGGGTCTGCTTCGGCTCCCACGGAGGTGCCAGGACGTCCATGAGGGCACAAACGGCTCCATTTCACATGGCACAAACCTGGAGAATTTGTTACTGGTGCTCTGTGACATCCAAATCACACTAAATTTCATGCTGGGAGATTATTCCAAATCCCAAATAATTTCTTCCCCTAATACCTCCACAATTCCCCAAGTCCCTGGCACAGTCCCTGGCCAAACTCTCTCCGAAGCTGCTCTGTCCTCACCACAGCAGCAAGGGCAGGCCCCAAGCCTTTAGAAGCAGGATTGCTTTTTCATATTCAAAAAGATACTCTGCTCAATATGAAACAACCAACAAACCAATCAAAAAACCAACACAAACTGCTCATGAAACACTAACCTGCAGATGTTTAGGATGCTTCCCAAGGACCTTGAACCTTGCCAACTTCCTACCTATTTCCGTAACTGACATGGAATGTTATGTTTAAACAATTCCCTTCACTTCTCTTGCTTTGCACTGGTTGTTGCATCTATTTTATTTTTCCACGGATAGACTGATACAAAGAGCTTGTAATAAATCCATACACATATATCTGTCTATAACTGGTTGTGTTTCCTGCGTGATCTGAACAGGCTCAAGTATTTCAGCCTCCCAGCCATGATAAAATAACAAATGCTCAAGCTCTGAACCAAGGAGTCCCACAGGCCCTGTATGTGTCCGACCCCTGATCCTGTCATGAGCCACTCACCCTCAAACCTCACAGTAAGGACCATTCTGCCTTTTATTCTGCTTTTCTTCTCTCTCTTCCCATGGTCAGCACTCGAAGCTTCTCCATTTGTCCCTAGTGCTGGCTATTATTAACCCAGAGGCTTCCAACTGTGGCATTAACTGTTTCACTCACTTTTCTCCCATGGCCCCATAGAAGAGTTTGCTCTGATGCGGAAAACTAACTCCAGGCAGGAAACCTGACAGAACCACGTTCCTCTCTCTCTCTCTCTCCTTGTTTAATGTTAAGTCAAAACACCAACACTTAGTGCAGGGGGTGAACATTAAGCAAACCAAAGCCGTTATTGAAACCAAACAACAACAAGGTTCAAGTCTTGCAGGATGCAGAAGAAAGAAGGTGGGAACTGTATAAGCCCTAAGCAAAGGCCACCCCAAGCACTGCCCAGCTCAGGGGGCTGGGCTGGATTTTCTCTGACAGCTCTATCTGCCCTGGATGGACAGATTAACCCTGGGGCTGGGGTTACTATCACTTGTTACCAGATGCATGTCACAAATCTGAAATATTATCGGTCTTCACGTAGCCATACACATGGTGTCTCTTGGTAGAAGAGACGTTGGCGGACGGATTTACAACACCCCCCTTCGAGATCCCAGAGCACTCTTGCTCTTTGTTGAGCTAAGCAGTAAAATCGGGTTATTTTGATACTTCTGGCCCATTGCAGTGAGTTCTTAGGGCCTCGTTCCCTATCCGCAGTAAAATTCCTGTTAAATGGGACAACTCTGTCAAACTTTGTCTTAGTACACACAGAAAATGTTAAATCACAAATGAGAGCGACGGGGGACCCGCCTCAGTTTGGACTGCCAGACAATCCGGGGAGTTTGGGAGAGGGCTGGGCCGAACATGCAGCGTGACAGGACCCTCGGCAAAGAAAACACCCACTGACAGGATGGAAAGACACAGTGAAACAGTTCCTTACCTGATAGATCATGACTTTGAAGTTCCTGCGCTTCAGGAGCTCCGCTTCGTTGGCCTCCAGCTTCTTGATCTGCCCCGCTTGCTTCTCCAGGTTCTGCCGCACCGTTTTCACGTTGACGCTCACCTTGCGCACCTTCTCCAGCATTTTGTTGACCGTGTTGCTGGTGGTGGTGTGTGCCTTGGTCAGCTTGGTCAGCTCTCCCTGGATGCTGGTCACTGCGCTATCCATCTCTTGCTGTCTCTCCTCCAGCTGCGTTTGGGTCAGCTGGATCTGATCCACTGCCCCGATGATCTTGTCCAGAAGGGTCAGCACCATCACACCGTTGATCTGGTCGGATTTGATGGGCTCCTCAGGCGCTTGCTCCTCCGAGGTCTCAGAAGCAGTGGGTGGCTCGATGATTTGCAAGGTGGTGTCCTCCATGGTCGCTCGGGAGTCCTGGCTCACGGAGCCCGGGGAAGCTGTCACTGCAGGGAGAGAGCAGGGAAAACTGAGCCCGAGCCTCAGCTAAACTCTGGGAGACACGCCAGGAATGGGGAGCGCAGTGAGTGTGTGTCTGTGCTGAAATTCAAATGGCACAGCTCCGCACAGCCGTCCAGTGGAACTGCCCTGCAAAATTTTCCAGGCTTGCAGGTCATTGGCTGACTCCACCTCAGCTATAGAAAAGGAGCCGCTGCCAAATGCCTGCTGACCCACCCTTTTGAAATGATTAAAATAGTTGGAGGGGAGGCAATGGCTCTGCATGAAAACACAAGCACAGCTCAGCCAGGAATGCAAAGCTCTGGAACTACAGCCACCCCTTCTTTACCCTCAGTCTAAAGGCACTGTAAGTAACAGGAGGAAAAAACAAAATCCTTTAGTAAACGGCTCGGGAAGCTGCTGGGAAGAGAGTGGGAAGCAAGCAGCCCCATCTGGGCACAGCTGTGTGCATTGAAGGCTGGTTTAAACAACTGCACAGGCTGAAGTTCAGCTGGAAGTTTCAGGCTGGAAGTTCTGACTTTTGTCAATACTTAGGTTTGGGGCTTTTTTTTTCCAAGACTAGGAAAGTCTGATTTTCAATATTTTAAAGAAATGCTACAATTTGAATTCAGCAGTTACAGCATAAAAACTTCTGTATCTTAAGAGTGCCCCCTCCCATGTATCTGAACGTACAACAGGCACACACAGTACAGGCAGGGTGCAACACGTCTCCACACAGATTTAGCACAGAGAAGGATAATTCCCTCCTGAAGTGAGGCAGCTGGGCACTCCCCCTAAAGGAGCTCTCCCAGCTCCGCAGTCCTTGAGCCTTCCACAGATCCAGTCACCAGATTTTAAAGGTGGGACACGCTGCACAAAACTGTGCTTGTAAACAAAGCCCAAATAAGTGGGTTATTTGTGGATTTAGTGGTAAAATCCCTAAATTATTCAAAACAGGGAGACACATGGGAGGTGCCACCACAGACTCTGCAACAACCCAGCTGGAACACGCCAGGAATGTGCAGAAGGAAAATTTGTATCTTGGGAGTGACCCTGGGCCAGACCCTTCACTGTTTCTGGGGCTGGCTCAGCCAGAGGGAACCAAGTCCCATGGACAGAGCTGCCAAGGAACCTCCGGTGGCCTGGGCTTCACTGCCAGGCTGAAGGCACTTGGGAAGGTTGTGGGCACACTGGGAAGGTGGCAGCTTCCCTCATTCTATAGCTTTGACAACAGTTATTCATCCTCAGCACCTCCTGCCAGGCCAAGTCTGCTCTTGGCCTTTGCCACTGGCTGGCAAATACCAGGAATGCCCGAGAGCCCTGGGCTCCTCCCAGCTCAGCTGCCTCAGGGCAGACTGGGAGAAATGATCCATCCCAACTACACACTGGGGAACTCGGACTGACGTCCCACAGATGCAGAGGGGCATTGTTCATTCACAATGCTCACAGCAGTCAGCACTTTCCCTGCCCCGTGACTGCTCACTCTCCCCACTGACCTGGGCCTGGTGACTCTGGGATCAGAGGATTGAACCCTGTGCCCCCACAACAGCCATTATGTCACGTAATGAAAACAGGCTGCTTTCTATACACTGTTCTTTCCTGGAGGGACCTTTTTCCAGAGCATTTATTTTCAGTGTTAGCTGCTGATGAAAGTTCCATGAAAAAAACCCTCACTGTAGGCAGCCAGCCCAAGGCCCCAGAGCTGTTTGTCCCTGGGGTTACCTGCTCCAGGGTGGGCTTCCACAAATAAATGTGTAGGGATTCAGGTACAGGACAGGATATAGGCAGAGCAGAGCTCCTTGTGGGCCTGTCATCCATTCCATGTGTGACTCCAACGCATCTCTGTGCCTTTGGATGCCCATTTGGGAACAATAATAATAAAAAAATCTGCCTGAGTAGGCCAGTCTGGATAGAACCAGATAAACCAACAGGACAGGGATTTACATCTGTTCGCGGGGCTCAGTGAGATGAAGTGCCCCACTCGGTGCCTCTGTGCCCCCGGCTGGACCGCCAGGAGTCATTTTCCGTGTTTGGATTAACTCCACTCCAGCCCCTTTCTGCTGCGGAGACACACCAGGCACAGCCGACGGGTGGGAATTCGCAGCCTCCTTTCTGCAGCCTCAGCTTGGAGCCGATCTCCTCCAGCGGGAACACCGCCTGGATCCGGGGCTGCGCCTCGCTCGGGCCGAGCCGCGGCTGCCAC